>JNEV01001567.1:0-32500 GCA_000697495.1 Saksenaea oblongispora B3353 | reverse complement strand
AAACGGCACAAGATGTACAACCATTTACGCACGCATACCGGCGAGCGTCCGTTCGTATGTCCGAAAGAAAGTAAGGGTCGCTCTTTCGTCTTTTGGTTTTATTGATTTGTTTTGTGTAGATTGTGGCAAGCGATTTTCCCGTCCTGACTCTCTTACCACCCATATTAAGACACATTCGAATGTGAGACCTTACATCTGCCCAGCAAAGGGCTGTGGCAAGGCATACTATCATTCTCGATCACTCAAGAAACACGAGAAGATACATGAAGTGCAACAGATGACAGCGTCCTCCTCTGGCGTTCCTTATACAGCCACGACAGCCTACAGTATCGCGGGACCGGTACCTGTCGACTATTTGAACAACCAGATGTCGATGCCCGTGCAGGCACACCATCAACACCAGCATCCATCTCATCCCCATCAGCAAGCACTTTCCATGCCACTTTCTCTCCCACATCCGCACCATCCCTCTCATCCTAACTCGCATCCAAGCTCGCCCCATCAGGTACACCCTTTCTCGCATCCGTATCCCATGCCTCTTCCTCCGCCACCGCCATCTCACTTATCGGCATCACACGTCAAACCGTATACCTCGGCATCTAACGTGCAGACCTTCTCACCATCGGGTATGGTTGAGCCCTCATCGAATGCAAGTACCTTACGTGGGACATATGAATCCGCAAATCCTAGTGGCTATGGTTTTCGGGGAGCATAGTAAAGTAAAACTGTTGTTTATTGTTTGAAAATACATTTTTCCTTGTTTCCCAGGTGGAATACACAGAGAAGAATGACCTTGAATAGAATTCCCTATAGATTAAGCATAGCGACCCGAGAAAAGAAAAAGAAAAAAAAAGAAAAAAAAAGTTTATTAATGCTCCAATGGCAGCCGCATGGACCTTCTTTTTGTTACAAACCCATGTGTCTTGATCCATGCAACAGTAGCACCTGATGACTTTGTTCTGCTTGTGCAAAGAACCGATGCTCCATAGCCTAGATAAGCATTGCCCGAAGAGCATACTGCTTAGCTGCTGTTCTAGGGCTGCTGGCTTTATGCACATACACCGGCCATTGTGATGTGCGTTACAAAGAAAATTTGGAAGCTCTGCAAAACCAATTTTGTTGCTCTCGTGTTACTGTACTCCTCAGCTTCCCGGTGTGCTAAGGTATATTCTTCGAGTATATGTCGAAGTACCGGTACAAAGGATCCAGATGATGCAGAAAGCTCAATGGGAGTACAAGGTCGATGGATATATGAATTGAGTTCGTCTATGACTTCAAATACAGCCGCTAAAATTTCTATAGACGCCAAGCCAATGGCGCTCGTTGGCCATACTGGAATACCTCCGGAAACAACCTCAACTATGTAGTCCCAGCATATTGCTTTGATTTTGCTTTTGTAAAGGTTCTTCGATACAATGTCAGCAAGACTGCGTGAATCTTGTGAGTAGATGACATACTCGGGAGTAGGCGCGACAACCTGTACACGCAATATGTGCCAATACGGGAATAGAAATTTGCGGCAGTATGGTTTGTATACGCTACTTGTAGTGAGAAACATGCTGCTGACAATGCGTCGTTATAATCAACGAATCTGGTTGGGTAAACCGCTTCTGGATACACTTGTTTAAACTCTTCCCAATACGCCCTCATGTTCTGAGGGAAATGCGGGTTGCTGCTAGAAATTCCATTTCTAATGATCAGCTGACAGATGCTGTACCAAAAGTTTTGATAAAACAGGTAAACCGGCACCTCTATTTCCGAGTTGTCGATGACATAGCCGTTCACAAATATTTGCGCTCTTGTTATCATCTCTCGCGTGAAGGTGCACAGCTCAACAATTTTTTGTTTGCAATCGATCATGGTGCTCTCTGCGGATGATCGATTCGAACGGTATCACTCTCGTTGTAATGTTGCTTAGTAGGCGATGCGGAAGTACGAGAGACTAAGCTTTATTCTTCGAAGAAGATGCCTGAGACAGTAACCACGCTCCTGCCTTTTAGACTTAGGGAACGGGCTCTTAATTATTAACTTAGTTTTGGCTCTATAGGTCTCTCGTTTACAACACGCGTGAATACCTCACTATCGGAACTCAGTATCTCTTTGACCTTATCCTCTAAGTTTGGACTATGGTTCGGGCATACGGAAGCCCTTGACGTTCAGTGCCTGCTTGACCACAAGACGCGCATGATCCTGAGGCTGTAGGGTTGGCATTTGCGTCATTGCGTTGCCTTCTCCCACGCTTTTTCTCCAATTTCGCCCTCTCTCATTTTTCTGTTTCCTGTAAATTTGTTTTTAATTTATCATATGTTTTAAAGAATTTAGCCAGCCTATACTACCTCGAGCTATAAACAAGGTACACTCCTTGTTTCTTCTGGTCTTGTGGCCAGCAGGGCAGCAGTCGCGGCAAATTACTGTATAAATGCATTATATAAGCAAATTCACTGAGTGTAAGGCTGCAAATAGATCAGCTTACCGCGCTTCCTCTCCGCTTCTTCTTGTTCTCTTTGAACGTTTCTTATAATTTCTTTTGCAATACAGGAAAAGGACGGGGCATATAGGGGAATCCCCAGCGAGATCAGGAGTGCTGAAAACAACCAGAGTGAATTTATTGTTGTTATAAAAGGTGAAAAGAGGAAAAAGAAGTGGATGATATCCTGCTCCGACGACATTTGTGGAGTTCAAAGCAAGTCCCAATGATCACAGAAACGCTTGATCAATCTTTACGTGATTTCAGGATATCACTGAAACCTTCAGATGATGATCATTGGCCATCGAAGGGGCCAGACTAAAAGACTTTCGTCTTCGACAAATGACATTTTACAGTGCTTAAAACATAGTTATGACCATAGCGCTGTACTTCGCAGAAAATTGCACATGATCTACAAGAAACTGGGAGTGAGCTTCAGTCAACTTACCATAACATCTAGTACGAGGTCTCCTGGTAGACGTCGTTCTTCCTCATGATTGTACGTTTTGATATAATGCTGAGCAGTTCGAACGTTTATACGTGTGATAAGTGCTGCTTCCTTTGCTGTTCGTCCTTCTTCAATCACCAAATCAAACAGCTTTTCGATTTTCTGTGGAGTATATTTTCTATATGAGCCTCTCGTCCTAGCTTTAGTCGTCTGTCCACATTCTCCCCGTATGCGTGCTCTGTTTAGAGAATGAGCAAGATCGGCTAAACCTTCCTCTTCAGTGCCCTCAACGGAGGATCCTACTTCTGCCAACGTATGCATACGCACAAAGGCATTATTCTCATGACTAACATTTGCCTCCCCCCTTTCTTCACTCCAAATAGCTGCATTCGAACGAGACAATTCGGCCCATCATTTGATTCATCCTCCTCAGATATGTCAACGTCAAATGAGATATTCTCATTCATATACAATGAAGCATCTTCAGCTACCATGTAATCACGCAAATCATTCATTTTCAAGAGATGAACTTCGTTTAAACCCGTCGTCCCACATTTTTATGATAACAATGGTTCTCTTCTTTGGCAATCCGCAAATTTAATCTCCAGCTAACGCAACTCGTTCTATTGGTCAGCGCAAAACTTCTACTCAATCAGTGCAAAGCCACATGCAAAACCCTGTTAGATCCCAGTACACATGGTAAGAAAGACACGGTTACCAATGTTTCTGCGTTAGTAACAAAGTAGTGAATTCCATAGAAAGTTAAAGTATTGTCACGATCGTCATCGGATTACGTCCGTGAAAGATCGCAAGATATTCACAAAGTGCAGCGCAACCTCGATCCGACAGTGCATCCTTTCGAACAGGGACGAGAATATGTCCGTGCACTTAACACAGTTAAATTGGAGCGTATGTTCGCTAAACCATTCGTTGGTTCTCTGAACGGCCACATTGATGGTGTTTACAGCATGGTTAAGCATCCACATCAACTTACCTCCATGATCTCTGGTAGCGGTGACGGAGGTAAAGCCATAGCTTTCTTTTGTTATGTATGGAGCTTCTCTTTAATCTTTTTTTTTTTTTTTTTTTTTTTTTTTTGCAGAGATTCGTATCTGGGATCTTTCAGAACAAAAGACGACATGGCATACCCGAGGACATCAGAACATTGTGAAGGGTGTTTGTGCTGGCCACCGCCACGGTCAATTTTTGAGTTGTTCAACAGATAAGACGGTGAAGATTTGGAATGCAAGCGAAAGCACCGAGCCGGTACAGACCTACTTGGGCAAGCATGCTTTCAACGGCTTATCGCACCATCGCAACGATCCTCTATTTGCGACGGCCGGTTCCACGGTGGATATTTGGGACGAGTCGCGATCAGAACCTATTCATGAATTTGAATGGGGCGCAGACTCTTACCAAACAGTCAAGTTTAATCAGGTCGAGACAAATATCCTTGCCAGTTGTGGTAGCGATCGTACCATTGTTCTGTATGATTTAAGAACGAAAAAGCCACTATCAAAACTCGTCTTAGCTGTAAGTACAGAAGGTGAAATGGGTTCGCTAAGCTGATCTTTTCCTTCCTCTTCAGATGCGAACAAATGCTCTTGCATGGAACCCCATGGAAGCCTATATCTTTACAGCCGCTAACGAAGATCATAACGCGTATACATTTGATATGCGTAAGATGGATTCGGCTCAAAACGTACTGAAAGATCACGTATCCGCTCTGTAAGTCTGAGAGAAAACGAATGCCCACTAGGTAGCAGGATACTGATACGGGATGGTTAGGATGGATGTGGACTACTCGCCTACGGGTCAGGAAATTGTCACTGGCTCTTATGATCGATCCCTTCGTATCTTCAATGCCCGTAGTGGTCACAGTCGAGATGTGTATCATACAAAGCGAATGCAGAGGTAATAGAAAGAAAGAAAGAAAAAGAGGGGATGCGCTGATAGTTTCTGTACTGCAGAGTTTTCTGTGTTCAGTTCAGCATGGACAGCAAATACGTGCTCTCTGGTTCGGATGACGGTAACATTCGTCTATGGAAGGCCAATGCATCGGAGAAAATGGGTGTCAAAGATTGGCGTGAGAAGAACCATTTGGAATATGCGTCCAAACTCAAGGAGCGCTTCAGTCACATGGACGAGATTCGAAAAATCGACAAACATCGACATGTTCCTGTGGATATCAAGCGGGCAGACAAACTCAAGAAAACCATGTTGTCATCCCGGAAGCGCAAGGAAGAAAAAATGCGCAACAGTCGCAAGGAGGAAGATCGGGAAAGGAGAGTGCCCGAACGCGAGAAGGCAGTCGTCGGTGTGGCCAAATAACTTCATTCGCATTTTTTATTATCACATAAATCTTCTGTATAATAGTGTCATAAACCGTTGGATACAACCCAAAAAGAAACATGCTTAATGAAACACGTTTTACCCCTATATGACGAACAACTTGTATCAAAGAAGAACGGGTGAACTGACATCATCATCATCCATGCTATATCAGCACAGGATTTCAGAGCTCTTTTAGTATGAGAAGCTGCATGCGTCTCCCTACGTGTTGCTCCCGTTGAGAAACAAGTAAAATAAGGAAGAAGAACAACGCGAGCTCGTCATAGGATCGTCTTGACAGGGCCGCTGTCTCGTCTAAGATGAAGTTTCACGATTCTAAGTGTCACACGCTAAGTATGGATAGCCAACTGATCCGTAGGGAGGAGACCACGCTTGGCGATTCGGATGCGATACGGTACGACAAACCAAACATGTGTTTCGAATAGCGTTAAGTTCTCGTTTACGAGATAGGGACACACTCGGGTTTACTATGTGAGGAAAACCTACTGATTTGATGGATCTCATGTTTTATCAAACAGTCTATATCACAGGATTTGGAAGAAATGCGACCGACATCGAATGAAGTTTGCATTTAAGAAACAGCTCGTGTATATTTGCACCGGTGATAAACTTAGTGTCATTTATCTTTTCATCTATCTGTTGGACATAAGTATTTTTTTTACTATAATGAGATATTCGCTACATGTATGTGTTTAAACGGAAAAAGAGAATCGCTTTTTTTATTTTTAGTTCTATTTCCCAATAGATGTCCACGGTAAGCTCTTTGGTTATCATTACATATAAGCTTAGTCATGCCGTTTCATCTGTCCCCCATCCTTCATGGCGGCTGTCATGAACCGTTTCGTCTGTGGTGATATTATTGTTTATCCCTCAAATGAGCAGATGTTGACACACAACGTTCCCCATCTTCTACTGTAGATAGCAGGGTGCTGCGTCGTCTCAGATTTTCTGCATGGCATCCATCGTTTTCAGTGCAAGTCTAGCACCCCATGAATGAAAACAGCTGCTAATCGCAGCACAAACATATAGTAATTTTCCCCACGCTTCTTGCAATGGCAACAGCTTCAACAACGACAGCTCCAACGTCTCCGCTTTTTTCCTTTCACTACTTTCTCCGCCTCTTATTGCGAATTTGACACTCCGCCATTGTTGAAGCTCTGCGCAATGGTTATATCCCTGCGACGATGTCATTGTGCTCCCTGTGGCACTGTTGTTTAATCTATTTTTTTTTTTTTACTGTTCCTGATCTTCCCGAGATAACGATATGTATTTTTTATACCCCTGCACCGTAGCATTACTGAAACATCCACCAAACGATTCATTAGATAAGGCGGAACGCGCATACCAAACAATCAATCGGTTTGAATTCCCTCTACGAAGGAGTTATAAGGAAAGTGCAGCCTCCATGCCGCTGAACGTATCTTTTCTATGGCAAGGAGATGCGTACAGAAATCTAAGTCAAACGGAGCAAAGGGGTTTACAATGACCCGTTCCTCGTGTTATTGATAGATATATGGATGATACGATAGAGATCGGAACGGAAGCATGGTATTTATTTCAAGTAGTTGACCGTGTGATTATGTAGGCATCGCTTTTTTTTATTTCAATGATTAAGCAGGGTGTCCTCATTTAGCAAAAAGAAAATGATGTAACCATAAGAAAAAAAAACTGGGGTTATTTGGATGAGAGTTTATGAACAAACAATGCCACATTGGTATCAAAGCATCAAGGTTGTACAATATTTAGACTTTGCCCCGGGATACATACGAGTAAACCTTCCACATAGCAATTACGAAATCATGAGGATCAGTCTTGCGAATTGAAAGCTACCACATGTTCTATAGCGATCAAAGGTAAACGTAATTGCATCGATCGCGAAGAAACCCATTCATTTACTTGGCTAATAACATGATAGTATGAATAGCGGGACTGATCCTGCAGATAAGCAAAGGAAGATGATTTTATCATTCAACTGTTCAATGCGGATCATGTCCAGGAGGCTTATCGAAACAGGGCACGTTGCACCACTTGACCTTCATGGTGCGCTTGCATTGGTTGCGTATGGAATCGGTTGTTCTTCAATCGAAATACCGACGTTTTAACATTCCGGGTGACTGGAAGCCCCATCTGGGTCTCAAAAAAGAAAACCGTTGTGGGGCGACTGGCCATCCTTAAAAGGCAATGACTGCTTCGATCTGTTGGGGGACCCCATCCAAGGATCAAAAGAAAAAAAAAAAGAGGCATTCCTTGAACGGTCCCTTAATTACCTCTTCCTCTTTTCCCATTTCTTCTCTATGACCGATTATACAGATTCACTTATCAAAAGTTTAGTGCACAGCGCACCTATCTTATCGTCTACCAATCTGAGCGAGCGACTGACACATCTAACCGAAGCGCTTCGCTACGCCCGATCGTCCTTATCATTGGCATCTCTCACCCACGTTTTGGCGGGTACAAAGCCCACACCATCCAGCACAGCATCAAATAGCACACTGGAACTACATCTGGTCGAAGGCCGAAGCCTCGCTGTTGCCAATCCAACAAAAGCCGATATCTATTGTCTCGTTGCCTGCGAGGGTGCCGTCACATCAACGCCAGGTGCCCGAAAACCAACGTCTACCGATCCTTTTGAACTTGCCCTGACAGCCGGCTGTCCGAAATGGCAGCACAGCGCCACATTGTAAGCGTTTGCCATGTACTGCTGTCTGCCCATGCTAACTACAACATAAAAAAACTTTTTTTTTTTTTAGTGATGTCAGTAATGAACCTATCGAGTACCAGGTGTTTGTCTATGATCGAGGCAATCGACTCGCGAATGGCGATGAACGATGTCTAGGCAAGGTGACGGTCAAACCGATGTTAGCCGCCAAGAAGACAGTGGACATGTGGCTCAAACTGGAAACACATGATGGCGGCGGCCAGCAGGCTGCTGGTGAGATCCGAGTGCAAGCCACTCTGACGATGGGGTCTGCGTCCAAACTGACACCTGAAGCGTTCCGCATCGTTCGACTGCTAGGCCACGGCGCCTTTGGCAAGGTGTACCAAGTGGTGAAACGCGATACCAAGCGAACGTACGCCATGAAAGTCCTTTCCAAGCGCGCGCTGATTGCTCAGAACGAAGTCAACCATACGCTAACGGAGCGCAACGTCATGATCCGCACATTCAAACATCCCTACGTGGTCTCGCTGAAGTTTAGCTTCCAGACCGCAGACGATCTGTTCTTAGTTATGGACTATATTCCTGGTGGCGAGATGTTTTCCTATCTGCAGCAGCAGCGCCATCTCAGCGAGTCACACGCGCGTTTTTATCTCGCCGAGATCGTGTGCGCATTGGAGGCGATTCATGCACACGATGTCGTCTATCGCGATCTCAAGCCCGAAAACATCCTTCTGGATGCGGACGGTCATATTGCCCTGACAGACTTTGGCCTCTCAAAAGAGCTGAAGGACGAAAAGAAGGCAACGACGTTCTGCGGCACATCCGAATACCTAGCCCCCGAGATTATTCTACACCCGTCCTACACGGCCATGGTTGACTGGTGGAGTCTTGGCATTCTCATGTACGAGATGCTTACCGGCAACCCACCGTTCCACTCTGTTCAGCTCGATACACTCTATTCTCGCATCTGCCAAGCACCCATTAAATTTCCCACCTCGCTAGGTCTATCAGCCGACTGCAAAGACCTCATTACCAAACTGCTACAGCGTGACCCAGAGAAGCGCCTAGGAAAAAACGGCGCCAGCGAAGTCAAAGCTCACCCATGGTTTAAAGACGTCCAATGGTCCATGGTGGCCGAGAAGCGCTTGCGAGCTCCTTATATACCATGCATCTCCGCGAATGATAAACCGCGTGGCCCGCGACCAATCGGAATCCCGGTAAAGAAGAACACAGCATCAAGTGCGCGAACCTTTGATTCAGTGGATTCGCAAGCAGCGTCCTTCTTATCTCGGAAAGAAACTTCGCTTAGCCCTTCGAATCAGTCCGTTTTCCGAGGGTTCAGCTACGTACGAGAAGCAAGTCTTCGACGAAGTAGCTATTTAACAGATGATGAAGACGACGATGATACCTGGTAGATCTCCCGCCCCTCTTTTTTTTTATTTCCTCCCCAAAAAGCAAACAACATGCACGACCCGCAATAAATGTAAATAGAACCATCACTAATTTTTTTTAAAAAAGAAATTTTTGACATGACCGCGCAATTGTTTTCCAAACGTTGATGCAAGTGAGATAGTGGGAAGGAGAGAGCATGTTTCCTTTATTCATCTTGGTCTCCTGCATAATAGCAGTTAAGAACATCAGCAACATCACCGCTTTCTTCTTTTTTTTCCCTTTCTTTAAATAATACCCCATCTACTTCGTTTTCCCCTTTTACTGCACACCCTTTTTATTCTTCCCTTTTGTCTGCACGCATGATCGATAGGGTTTACCCACAGACCAATGACATTCCCGTTGTACAGCAAGAACCATGGCGGTTGTTGGAACGGACACAAGACGACCTGCTACTGACCGATTTAATAGCTGTGCAAGAGCGGCTAAGTAACGAAGAGCAAGAGGAGAACAGCGACACAGCCTCCTCTGTTCTGCGGAATACGGCATGGAATGTGGAAAACACCACGGTATCCAATTCGGTGAGATCTCATTATTGGTATTCAAATCCGTCACTTGGCAGACCATTCAATGACTCGGAAAAGGAACTATTGGTCTTTTCACCCAAAGTGTTCCATGCTCTCCAAGACCGGATCATCACCATGTGGACCTATGGGGCGGGCCCGTCCGGGCAATCACAACCCACACGCCGGTCGCGTGCCTACCTTGTTGCCTGCGATCTTGGCGACCCCAGTCTAGAAGCAATGGAATGGGCTTTGGAGACATTGCTACGGGATGGCGATGAATTGCATGTTGCCATGGTCATCGATCCTAAAAGTAGTAAAGCGCTGAAGCGAATGTCGCAACAACCCAAACTTAAAGCCCTACGTGTGCGTACGTTCCTACGAACCTCCTCCTCCCCCTTAATGATCTGTTTGTTTGTAACGCATTGTTCTTTTTTAAGCTCAAGACGATGCTGAATGCATTGACGGATTGCGTCGCTAGCAGGATGGACGGAAAACGGCTATTTAGCATCCGCATAACCGCGTACTTGATACGTGGCGATGTTAAACATAAGCTGTATGACTTGGTAAGCGCAAGGATGGGGAGACAAAGCTTCTGATTGCCCCTCTTTCTCAGATTCAAAAACTTAATCTGACAACCGTCGTTTGTGGTGGCCAGACAAGCAAATACAAAATACAGCGGTAAAAGAGAAAAAAAAAAGAGCTAAGCCAAACGTGGTGGGGTTAAAGAAAGCAATGGAGATGATTAGGCTTTTGACAAAGTCTGTGCCAGCCTTTCTGATGGATAAATCCATGGTACCAGTGGTTATCATTCGAAGATCACCTAAAGGCTGCACGCAGGACGTGGAACGGACACACAGTACAACTCGAATAGCATTTAGCCAACGTAGTACTTATCTTTTTCGTCCTTTCTATGCACCGTTAAACCTGTTCTGTTTAGGTGCCTGCACTGGCAATCTACGGGTAGACGAACTTAGCCCGCCGACGCGTTATAGGCTTTGCGCTGTTCCCAAAGTTTCCAAACGGTTCTGGGTCCATTTTAAAGTTTAATCTGGGATCCATGAATAAGACAACATATCCTTGATGGCAGATACCCTATTATGGCGATCTTTTTTCGCCTTCCTTTCTCTTTATTTTTCCCCGGTCATGGCTTCCTCTTTTTCTTTTTCTTTCTTTCATAAACAATAACAAGAATTATATTTGTAACCGATCATAGACGCATCTATCTAATCTCGAGATAGCTGTTCTTAAAACTGTCAGAAATTGACACAACCTTCACAAGTGAAAAGTCAATCTGTCTGAATGCCCATTGGTGCTACAAGGCATTTATAGGGTCTGAACGCTATTGCTGTACTCCGCCGACAGATTATCAAGATCAACTCCATTTTCATGGACACACAGTCTTCTTCCTGTTACTACAGCAAAATAGATCACACTGTTGTAAAGAGTTTCGAAAACGCAGTTTTGCTTCTACTGCCTCACTATGTATCTTTGCAAGGTAAATCCCCAGCATATGTGTCCAACGTCACTTAGCACTTCCTCTGGCAATGGCATGCATAAATACAACGGATCTCTTTTGTTCGAGAGAGCAGGAGGTTAAACTCCTTCAAAGCTAACAATGCAGAACTGTGTCTGTAATAAGCACACTCGATTGCAATTCAAACATGCATTCAAAAAGCGCATGCTGCAAACGGTTCCAGCACGAGGATGGCAAGCTAGCCAAGACGTATCAGAAAATGAGGTTCCATACTTGGGTCTCGAGAATGTCACAACCTTTCTGCGCAAAGTCGTGCAGGTGCGAACTTTGTGTCACTGTTGATTCACACATAGGTTGCTATGCAAGGCCTCTCTCCGCAGGGTAAATCTAGTGGTGCCTCTGGCGGTAGATCATTTTTTGACTTTAACCAATCGTTTCGCAGAGCCAAATGCTTATGAGCACGTTTAGGCAAACTTCTTTCATTTGGAATAAGAAAGTCAAGCTTTGTCAACATCATATGCCAAAGTGCTGAGATTCCCAGCGACACTGAAACAATGATCCCTTGCTTGGCAGCCTACTGTAAGACACCGGACAGAACGACTGGTCTCTACAACTAGTGTTCCGTGCCCTCCAGGACCAGATCACTATCATGTGGACATATGGTGCCGGTCGTCCGGGGGAACCTCAACCGAGCCTCCGGTCATGCGTGTACGTTGTTGCCTTTGATCCAAGGAAAGCCAGTGTGGGAGCTATAGAGTGGGATTTTGCACATGAGCTCAACGCTATGCATCTTGCCATGGCAGTCGATCATCAATCGTGATGAAGTAGTGAAACAAAAGACGATCGTCGCAGCAACTCAAACTTAAAGCTGTATGTACGTATGTGTGTATGTGTCTCTACTGGCCCGTCTTTATTGCTTTGTTTGTAACGCATTGGGTCTCTTTTTTTTTTTTCTAAGTTTGAGATGGCACGGAATGCAGGAAATGGAACGCGTTACCATATGAAATATATGCCGTAAAAGATAATAAAGAAAATTTGGTGAGGGGAATAATAAAAGGTGTTTACTCTTTTAAGATCAAAAGTTAATAAGACTAAAACGCTGGCTGCGATGGCCAACGGAGGAAGTGGGGGATAAAAAAAGTAACAATTGAGCTAAGCCAACATATTTGGTTAAAAAGAAATGGGGATGATTAGGCTTCTGATAAGATCTGTGTCAACTTTTCTGATTAGGATCGGTAGTTGTTATTCGGACGTCACGAAATAACGACACGCGGGACATGGAATGGATACATAGTTCTACGAAAAGGTTTGTCCAAGGTAGCACCTGCCGTTTCCTTCACTTCTGCGCAATTTCTGATCCGTGCTCAGAAGGTGGCTGGCTCTCCCTCGACAAAGCGCAGGCAAACATAGTCCGCTGCCGTACCGTAAGCGCTGTTCTATGCCAAGGGTGGACAAAAGAGTCTGGATCAATTTAAAGTTTAAAGGAGTATTTTTCTGGGAACAACTCTAATGAGACAACGGTTCCCTGGTAGCAAACATTGCCATGGGAAACCTGACCTTCAACCTTTTTTACTTTATTTACTTTTTTCCCCTAGCCATTGCTCTTTTATGCATAAAGGATAAGGAAGGCTGCGTTTGGTCGCAACTCAGCAAATCCACGATGTATCGCCAAACTCGTGGTGGCTGTCCTAAACACCCCAGTTAACCTGTCACTAAGTGAAGTAACACAAGTTTATAGATGACTTTCAATCCCAAATTAGGCTCGGTGGTACAAAATACGATCAGTTACATTTCATTAAACGACCGCATGGCGCGAGCGTCCATTATTTTTCACTTTCTCGTGCGAACTTCCGCAAGCTTTTCTTTCACTCTCGTTTTTTTTTTTTCTTTCTTTCACTCTTTTCCAAGTATTAATGACGAATGGGTAATAAACTCTCATTTCAAAAGAAACGCTACGAACGCTCCACCCGCACACCAACCGCCACCACCTCCGCCTCCAATATCTCCCGTGATTCACTTACCACATCGAGCCACTCTTCCGACTACGTGTTTCGGAATGGACGTAAATTCCATGCAGTTGAATCGTCAGCCTACTGGTTCCCGAGCGACGATGAAGAAATAGACAGACTCGTCGGTGTAAGTGCACAGAAATGGCATTGTTCTGGGTGTTGAAGCTCATTTTATTTATTTATTTGTAGCAACACTTTGCACTAAAAACCCTGTTCCATGGGTAAGTCTGAAACTCTTCCTGCAGATCGTTGTTTCTGAGTGACAATTATTAGCAATATTTTCGAAGCAGGATTGCCTCTTATTCCCATGGACTCCAACGCTCGGATACTAGACGTTGGCTGCGGTCCGGGCACCTGGATTATGGTAAGGCGCCATGGCAGTAGATCAAGGAATAACCAGCTTGCTAGGATATTGCGACAGAGTACCCTTCCAGTGAATTTATAGGTGTTGACATAAGCGATGTATTTCCTACGAATATTCGACCTCCCAATGCAACATTTCAAATTGCCAATGTACTCGAACGACTACCTTTCCCGGATAATACGTTTGATTTTGTTCACATCCGACTATTTATTATTGCTCTCAAAAAAGAACAATGGCCTATTGTTTTTTCCGAACTTCTTCGGGTTACCAAACCAGGAGGCTGTATACAATCAATCGAAGCTGGCATGCTGGATCGCGGAAACGATTTTGTTCTCCGTGCTGGAAAAGAATGTAAGTTTTACCGCCATGGTTATATCAAAAAGACTAATAAGGTCTTCATAGTCGAAAACGCCATTGAGCGGATGGGTCAGGACCCACACGTGTCGAGGAAATTAGGGGCACTAGCTCATCAGGCGGGATTTAATGTTCTCCACCACGAAATCAAAGACGTTCCTCTAAGTATGCTTTTTCGGAATTTGGAAAAGGATAAATTTTTAATAACTTTTTTTCTACATAGGGGGATCTGACCGACTGAATCGGGAATTTTTGTGGGATGTTACCAAGATTTTCCAAACAGGCGAACCAATGTTATTGGGACCACTCGGTCTCACCAGTGAAGAATACCCACAGTTTCTGAACCAATTATGTAAAGAATGTCAATTGTTACCAGAAGCAATGTGGTCATTTGGCATTTGTTTTGCACAGAAGCCTGTATCATAGTCTAACCCCTTACCCTCTTATTGCTGTTCGTTAAAATATTTAGCCAGTTTTTTTTATATGCCACTTTAATTTTTTGATCTTATGCCGAAGGCGGAGACCCATTGAGGTAACTCGCCTGACGAAACTCCCGGAATATAAAGAGTATGTGCAATGTGCTTCTGACACAAAATGACAACAGTCTGCATGATAGTACCAAAGCAAAAAACCAAAAAACGGAAAAGAAAAACATCTTCTTGACCATGTGATACATCAAAGAAAACAAAGACCGACATGGTCGGGCCTGTCGCTTGCCCTCCTTCTTTTCGGTGTACCATGTTTAAAATCACACCCAACCTCTACGAGAAAATAAAACACTTTGCGAAATTCCCTCAAACTGGCGTCTCTTTGAGACAAATGGTGATGTTTGGTAAACATCACTGCATAAAGAAAGAACATGTATGGACTTGACCATGTTTAGGCCAAAAACCATCCCCAATCACCATGTTTAGAGCTAGCCAATTTCTACATGGTAACTAGAAGGCATTCGGCGCTTCCTAATCTCTTCAGACAACCTCTCACACCTCTCACAGAGGAACTGCCTATACGATTGGCGCATCGCGTCAAGGATCTGGAAGAGCTGCCGCGAGATCTTAGTAGTATGCCCTCCATTCTCAAAGTAAAGGACTGGTATGCTCAGTCATTTGAGGTAAACCCGCTAAGCAACGCGTATTGGTCTTAAAAAATACAAGGAATTGATTGAGCTACCACGGCCGCAACTGTCAAGCACCATGAAAAAGCAATTCAAACGCGCCACAATGTCTAGACATTCCATAGAAAGTGTGCCCCATCCAGAAAATCAAAAGAATGGTGTTTTTAAAGCTTTTAATGGTCACCGGTAAACATTGATCTGTTGCCTGGGTACAGTAGCTAACGTAAATCAGCTATTTCAATCAAATGGACGAAGTGGAATGCTCACCTGAAATCCTGACGTACAACGAAAGCGTCGTGAAGACGATTGAGGGAATCAAACGAAGACACGATCCCGTTGTGACAACAATAGGTTTGTAATTGAAAGACAACAGCTAGTTGAAGGACTCATTGTACTCGGTTTTAGCTCAGGGTATTTTGGAATACAAGGAACATCCGCTAGATCCGGATATCCAGCAATTCCTTGATCGTTTCTACATGTCGCGTATCGGAATCCGTATGCTGATCGGTCAGCACTCAGCTCTTTACCGTGGCCCAACTCGAAGGGATTATGTAGGTGTCATCTGTACTCGAACCAATGTTCGCGAGATCGCCCAGGACGCTATAGCCAACGCTCGCTTTATTTGCGAAGACCATTATGGCTTGTTTAAGGCACCGGAAGTCCAAATGTTTTCTCCTGGAGATATTGAATTCATGTACGTGCCATCCCATCTTAACCACATGCTCTTCGAGCTGCTCAAAAACTCGCTACGAGCGGTTGTCGAGCGGTATGGCTTGGACTACGAAGATGAATATCCAAAAATCAAACTAGTGATTGCACATGGCAAAGAGGTACCGTCTTTTAAAGAAAAATAGATACGATAACGGTGATGTTGAGTGTGTAGGATATCACGATCAAGATTTCGGATGAGGGAGGAGGCATTCCACGTTCAGCCATTCCAGTTGTATGGACATACATGGTAAATACATCACAAGCAAGAACTTGTTTTCTTACATTTCTTTTTTTAGTACACAACCGCAGAACGACAAGAGTTAGAACCCGAATTCAATAAGACAGAATTCAAAGCGCCTATGGCTGGCTTTGGCTACGGACTACCTATTGCTAGACTGGTAGGTGAATACTGCACAGTTGAACAAGCTAGAAATAGCATTTGCAAAACATAGTATGCCCGGTATTTTGGCGGTGATCTGAAATTGATTTCAATGGAAGGGTAAGACATCTGGAAAAAGAAAAACAGGCGTACTGAAAGGACACTGTTTAGTTATGGCACAGACGCATACCTTCACCTCAATCGCCTCTCCAACAGCGACGAGCCACTGATCATGTAAAAAAAACAAACTTAAACTTCACATTCAATGATACCTCGCAACAAGAGAAGGCATATCCTTCTGCATTTTCTTTCTGTTTTTCTTTTGTGGTTGATAGTATTAGTTTCTAGGATTAACTATGGTTAGGTTATGATTTCAGATAGGATCATTGTGGACAACATGCCATTTTTCTTTTTCCCCAGTGTGCTTCGCTTTGTCTTCCACGTGTCCGTGTTAATATTTCCCATTGATATTGGACTCCTGGCGGAGATGCCAAGTTTCTACACATTAGAACCTTCTTCATTTGCTAGTGCTCGTAAAAGCAAAAGTCGCCGCTGGAAAAATGATAGCTTATGTGGCGGGACACAAATTTTGCGCCTGCCCCGAACCTTTGGCTCATGGAAGCTTTATGCACTCCTATGTCAGTGAGTCAGCCGCTGTGAGAAATAGCTTTGATTTGGTTAGTGGGAATAATGACAACAGCAAGGGGGCCAGCGCTTGTTAGTATTATGCTCTCTGAATGGTTTTAAACTCATAGAGATCCACGCTACCGAGAACAAATGGATTGCTAACGTAACAGAGGAAATCATCGTTCTAATTCAAGGATTGTTGCACTCGCGCAGCAATTGCTGGTCACGAATCAGCAACTCCTTTGATCTCATACGTTCTCTTTTTTTCTTTTTTTGCTATCACGACTTGATGATCCTATTCTATTTCTGAAATAGTTCTCATCATCAGGAAGCCGATCACTGAAAATGGGAATACGATAATCTTGACGCTCCTGTTGTGGAACACAATTAATAGGAAAATATGCTAATGTGGAGAATATATCCCAGCAACTTCCTTATTTTCTTTTTTATTTGGTATTTTTGTTTCAGGTCTGCCTTCAGATATCTTTTTATTGATCCATGCATAGCTCCGGGAGGAGCACAAGCTACAATATTATATCTTCATGTGGAACTGGCCTTCAAATGTACTGTCTCATTATCTGAAACGCCATTCATTTGCAAAGTACCTGCTTTTGCTTTTAACGTAGTGCAATTCTTGCGAATACCTTATGATAAGCTCCTCTAAGAGCTTATATAACACATATTCGTCGATTCCGCACGGTAGCACGGTATTCACATCATAGCTTCCCAGTAGTTTAAACAAAAATGCATTCAAAAATGAAACACATGAGTCCCGTTCATGTGATTAAGACTATTTCTCCACACCGGGAAGAATAGACTCTATCCCTTTTCTGAACACATGCTACTGCAAAGTAACATTACCATGGTGAGAGCCCAGTTGATTTGCGCATATTTGTAGTCATTATAACGCCCAGCGTGAATTACCCTATAGGTTTGTAACGTTAGTAATGTGATTTTCACTTGCAGTTCAAATGGATCACAAATTTCTGGCTTGTATTTTTAACAAGCCAGTAGAGTCACAGCCAACTGTTCACAATTGGTTCATTTGGCTTTGTCGTGAACAAAAGCGCCTTCATATCTATAATTCGGAACCACAGCAATTCCCTGATTTAGCGTTTGCGCCAACCATTCCAAGGATTTGCATGATTCAGTCCCGAGCCTTTTTCATCCCCTATTAAGAATCATTTGTACTATAATACGTTTTCAACGCCGAAGGCTGAGCGGCCAAGTTGCACCTGCGATTTATGAATCAGGATTCCGGGTATACCCATATCAACTATTGGTATAGTCCAAAAGAAACATGTACAGTGTATCAGACAGATTGTCGTTTGTGTTATGTGATAAGGGGCAGTTACTGGTGTTAGAAGAAGCCGCTCTTTCCTTTACTGTAATTTGATTTAACGTTGCATAAGTTTAGCGTCAATGTACCTAAAAAGTTAGCATAGGACAGTACACGCGTTGGCAACTCTGTCCCTCTCCTTTTTTAATTTTTATGTTGCAGGAAAGATCTATAACCGTTTATCCTTAACTATATTCTGTGATGCTACTTCTAAATAAAGGAAAGTAGAACGAAACATTCATTTTTCATGCGAGAATTCCGCAATTGTCAATGCCGCCTTGCCATAGACCGCACCATACCAAAATTGACATGTGCACAGCATACTGCTGAACTCTAGAATACCTTTTGTTAAGATTTTGAACAGATTTACGAATATCGTTCTACACTTAACATTAGTAATCACTGCTGAGAAGAATGCTGGATCTGTTGGCTTAGATCAAATTAGCGCTGTTGCGGTGATGATTTCGGAACAGCGACCCACATTCCGCCACGTAATTACTGTAATGAAAAGCCTGCCTAATCGCGCGCTTGTCGCCGAAAATCACAAGCCCTCCAACTCTGACTCTGAAAAACACTGCATTTCATGCTCTTGGCTCATGCGCAGTAATTGCTTTCCTTCATTTACTAGCAGTGCCATACCAAATCCAATTGCTGGCAGAATTGGTTGTTTGCATCTAGTATCAACAAAGGCATGATAACTCTTGCCAAATTTTCAGAAAACTTGAGCAGTGTATGCAAACCAAGTTTATTTCTTTTTCAAATTCTAGGCACGGCGATGAACCCCGTCGGAGCACAAGCCGTTAACGCTAAACAGCATTTGTTCCACAGAAAATTTTTAACATGATTGGACGAGTAAGAAACTTCCACCTGAGGTTTGAGATGGTTCTCGCAGTTTCTCTACAGTTCGTTCAAGAGGGGTTCATGAAGAATGCTTCCGGAAAATATAAATTGAGAAACAGTGTGTGTAAACTGAATTCTGGAATGCATTGTGAAACTAGAGCATAACTGTCATATATGGAGTGCTTTGTGCAATGGAGAAGCCTCTCCGCTGAAATACTCATACAGACACCTCTAAATCCATTATCCTTCATCGACCAAACCATCATAAGCTCACTTTTCTTTTTTGACGAAGAGTCTTCCAAGGTCTTAATTCGTAACGTCAATGGGAATAGTAATAAACTAAATTTCGGCAGAAGATTCACATTTTTGTGACACCCTCATTGTACCAACAAGCGCTGCTTCCTTCCTGAATTGTATAACGGTGTGGGCATCACAACTTTTTCATATGCGGCTATCCACAACAACAGCACCCCTCTCTTATCCGTTCATCAATTTATATTTTCCTGAATTGTACAAAAAAATGGCGTAAGCAGACGTTGATTGAAAAACACCGGATGCAGCAAACACCGATATACTTTCCAGGTTGCACACATAAATTCCGTCTGGGCTCTTTCTTTTACCGCTTCCCAGATACGAAGCGGCCGAAAGTTTGTAAAGATGTCTCCTGTGTGAGTTTTCTTCGAAGGTTTTGCGCAAAAATTACCTCAAATTTATTGGGAACTAACCTTTCCGATCTATAGTCTATTCTTATTACAGTAGTACGGCGAGCAATGATATTGCTATACCCAGGTTAGCATAAGTGGATATGCGTTTTTTATCGTTAGTGACAATAAGAACAAAAAAAAGTTTACTGTGAGGGATAGCCGCCCTACTCTGTCAGCATTTTGATACATCATCCCATCAGATTTCTAATGAATGCGACCTTCGCATCGAATTTTGATCGGCTCATGTAGGTTATATACCGAGGAGAAGCGTGCTTATTTGCACGATGTATACATACTATTCTTATTTCAATCATCTGCAGCCGCTTTCTGTTATACAAGCATTAAGAGATAATCTTATTCCCTTACTGATTTGGGATATTCAGTCCACTATAGAAGATATGGATGTTACAACAATTCACCTGCCATCACAAACACAATCCATTGAACCGGATTAAAGGTTCCAGCAACATAAACAAACTCGAATAAGTCGCGTTTGGAGTAACCTAGCCATCGGGCCGGGATCATAAGTTTCTTGTTATAGACTACAGTAAGTTTACATACAATCGAAGCTGCTTGGTAAAGTATATGAATGGCTTCAATAAATGCCAGGTAGCTTTGATGATATCCTTTAATACACAATCCAAAGCTTGTTAGAAGGAGCTTGACTATTGTTTATCCTTCTGTTTCCGTTATTTCTTCTCATCTGTCTTTGGCGTAACGGTCTTGTCAACTAAATTATCTAAACACATGAGTCATAGCTATCACGATATAATGCGCTTACCTCCTTCCTTGTCATCCTTTTTCTCTTTCTCTTTCTCTTTCTCTTTCTCTTTCTCTTTCTCTTTCTCTTTTTCCTCCTCTTCATCGTCTGCATCTACTAAATCATCTTCATCATCATCACCAATGACATATGGTCGCGATTCATCCTGTGCTGTTGCCGTTGTCTTCTTATCAGATGAACTCGGTGAAGTATCTGTACGTCCTTCATAAGTACACCTCTGCGCTCTGTAACCTTTTTATATTACCTTGAGAGACAACATTTGGTTTTTCTACGGGTGTCGGTGAAGCATTTCTTGCAGGCTTTTCCGGTGGTGTAGGCGTTTCTCTATAAGATTCCGAGAGTTCTGGAGCTGACGGCGTTGTATGGGCAGCTAACACAATTGGTGAACACCTTCCGTACTCCTAACACTCCTGTATTTACCTTCACTCTCCTGGAAGTACTGGTCATTGGCTAGCTGTCTCGCGAAGGCTTCATCAGCACGCATTTGTTCCTCCGTAGTTGAAGTTTTTGGCGCTTGTGTTAACGGTGGATTTACGTGGATAACGTTAGAAGACGCCTCTGGTATGGAGCTGTAAGTGACACTGTTTTTCGGAACGATGACAAACTTACCATGCTGTGATCGCTTCCTTGTCTGTGCATAGACATCGTTATCCGATAGATGCAACGCGGTCATATCTCCCGTTAATAAATCATCCCCATCATCACTTGGTAAACCTCTACATAACAAGAGCCCTTGTTAAATCAAATCAAGAAGTATGAATGCAGAAAAGTTATACCTATACTGTGCATTGGTCGTAGGAATAGATGGGGAAGGAGCATTTGTATTGACTGCTCTGCTTGCTTTGAACTGGTTGTACAGATCCAATACCTTTTTCTTCGCGGCTAGTCCAAGAGGTTACTCTCTTGGCCTGGTGATACCATTTCGTAACTTACCATTGCCTGCCTCGATTACTTTCTCCTTGATTACAGGAAACTCCTCTGTCATAACGCCCTATTTAGAATACTTTTTTTTTTCCTTTTCCTGTGCGTTACCTTGGAAATTGAACAAGGGTTCCTCCTCCTGCTGCCGCTGTTGCTGCAACAATTGTTGTTGACCTAAGATAGCGTAGTCAAAGGTCAGACGTATCTCTTTATATAAAAAAAGATAATTTACGTTGGTACTGAGCCATCCGAAGTCGCTCATCTTCTAATGCCAATTGCTTGGCATACTCTTCATCTTTTCTGAGTTGTTCATCCCTTGCCAAGCGTTCTTGTGTGGGTCGTGGTGGCATTGGGGGTGCCGGCAAATCGTCATTATCTTCTGGAGCATCTTCAATGGTGGTTGCTGTTGTTCTTCTTGGGGTTGAGTCAGGTTGTGGAGGTTCGGTTTTGTAGTTAGGATCGGACATGCCCAGCAGAACATCAAAGGCTTGTTCTACCTGACCACGTTGACTTTCCAGGATAGCCTCAATGATCTCAACATCGATATCTGGAAAAGCTTCCTTTAATGTGCGTACAGATGCAGGAAGTTCATTAGGTGGATTTGTGGTCAAAACTGGCTCGGACATGATGAGAAGAAAAAAGATAAGAAAAAAAGCGCGGCACGCTGAAGATGAAAATGCATATCGTCAGTCCCCTCGAGGTGGTACGAAATTTGGATTTCCCCCCGCATCTGATGATGAACAAATAAAACGGCCCAGACAAGAACAAACCTATCTGAAGCCAAGTAAAATTTCTTGGCATCTGTATCAGAGGATTAAACATTTGTACAGATATTGAACTGGTAGAGAAACGAAACTCCTATAATCGATGCAAATTTTATTTAGTTTTAAGTGTAAACCTCAAATCAGTAAACAATATCATTAGCCGCTTGGCTTTTGCTGAGTTGTATCATACAATCTAATGAGCTTGGTTTGATCGGTATCATTTTGTGAAAAAGCAAAACCGCGGGTTTGCTTCAGTCTCTGGATCTTGCGGACCTTGTTGACAGCTTGACGGAATCTGTCCATACGAGGTCGATAATCTGGCAAGTTGAATTTTTGAATTTCCTGGATGTGATGATAACTTCGTGTACGATACATTCGTTTGTAACTAAATCATCATGTAAGTTTTCTAAGAACAGAGTAAAATAAGCCGACTTACTATTTCCATAGATAGTCACGAAGATTACATCCTAACGGAACCATCACAAAGAATAGCCAGTAATTGACGTTACCAAACAATTGTGGAACAATGCCTTCGTATTCCAAGAAAATATCCCATGGTGTTTTAGGGCCCACATAAGCTACGAATGGCAAGAAAATATACCAGATCGCCATTGATCCAGGAATAGCAATCCACATATACTTGGTCCAGATGCTGTAAAAGGATAGCGTTGGTACGCAGAAGATTCTTATGTTCCTAAAACTTACTCGGATATAAGGGCGGCTTTCCATAAAATCGTTGCCAGTGTGGCACTGAAGATGGTTGTACCAACCCACCATTGTCCTCCCGTCCATCCATGTGCAAAGACAGCATCATCCGTAAAGGCAGCCATCCCAATAAAGAACAAGGCCTTGTTCGTGTAAGTATACAGAGAATATCGGCCTATATGTACTTACGGCAGAATGGTAGACGGCGTTAAGAATCCATCCCCAAAATCGTTTCTGGTTGAAGAACTCATTCTTCTGGCCAAGCATATACATTTGTGGGTATTTATCCAACAATCGCGCCGACGCAAATTGATCGAAGATACCAATTGCCATGGGCGGTAAAAACGTAAATATCACGTTGAAACAGGACATAGTCCAGGACTCGTACAGTGTTTGCCCCGAGAAACCATTGAAAAAGGCGTACTAGGCTTTTCGTTAGCAGTTTTTCATTTACACTCTGTCGGTATTTTTACCCAGAATTGAGTGAGGTAGAGTGCAACATTTTTGTAGAAGTAGTAAAATATCATCTTGCTGAGACGTTGGTATGCCCAAGAGCCATGGACAAGCAAGAGTTTTTTAAGAAATCGGAACTGCGAAATGGCGAAATCTGCGCTACGGGCCGCCTGCAACCCTTCCACACCACTGATTCCAACACCTACATGAGCTGCTTGGATCATTGAAACATCATTGGCGCCATCGCCGACGGCCAGCAAAATCGATTTCGAAAATTTTTTGACAAGCTTAACAACCAGTGCTTTCTGTAACGGTGATACACGACAACAAATAACAGCTTTGCACTGCGTGGCAAGATCATAAAATAGTCGTTCAAGGTCTTTCTCGAGCGCAAACGTCAGTGGTTTGCCTTCGATAATGAGTGCCAGCGGCTAGTGAGAAGTAAGTCAGCCACAGAGTTATCCTTTAACGCTAGTTTTCTTTTCTTCTCTTTTTTTTTTTTTTTTTTTTTTTTTTTTTTTTTTTTTACCTCGCCGCCGACAGCATGTGCTTTGACATCTTCGAGTGCTTTTTCCAAAAACTCTTTTGTTGAATCATGATCCTCGGTATTACATATCATCAATTCCATTTCTTCCGTCAACAGCTTACAGCTGTAGCCAATATTGATAGCCGTCTCTTGACGATCGCCCGTTAGCACCCACACCTTAATATTTGCTTCTTGCAACGTATGAATAGTATCTGGTACACCATCTTGGAGCTTGTCTTCAATTGCGGTGGCTCCAAGAAGCATCATATTTTTCTCAATCATCTCAGCAGCTTTATCTAGCTCTTCCGCACGGTTGACTAGTGTAGTTGATGCTGCATCGTAAACCTGAGACCAACGTGCATACTCTTCCTCGCTGACTTCGCGCATGGCATAGCACAGCGTTCTAAGTCCCTCTGAAGCAAATTCCTAAACCAGATCTATCAACTACTTGTTCTAAATCATGCTACTTATTTACCTCAAGGTGTGATAATGTAGCATCCGTGAATTGATTGTTTGGTGCAAGACGTTCCAGGATGACAGTATCTGCACCTTTGCAGTAGAGCTTCACTTTGCCATCTGGTCCTCGAAGAACAACAGACATGCGTTTTCGGGTTGAGTTAAACTCGCAAACATTGAGAATTTGGAATTCCTGATCTACATCTTTACAGTAACAGTTGATCGAATGGGGTCTTCGAGCATGGAATTTGTAACCGAAAACGTCACTTGCACCTTTTACAAGTGCGCCTTCATCTGGCGAGGACGCTTGGTACACAATGTCTCCCGTGTCTTCATTTGTTTCTGGAATCACAGTATGACAGGTCATCAGCGAGGTAAGAAATTCGTGAATAACGTGTGCGTCAGGTGAAGTTTGAAGATGCTCATCGAGTTGCTTGAACGAGTACTGTGCAGCACTGTCGTGAGCGGACTGTGGACGTCGATCGGGATCAGCAACTGTGGCATAGGCTAGGCCAGCAATTGAACATTCGCGAAACTCCATCTCATTGCACGTCAAGGTGCCAGTTTTGTCCGAAAAAATGTATTCAACCTGTCCGAGCTCTTCTATTAGACTGCTACTTCGTGCAACAGCTGGTGTATCCGTCTTTTCGTAATAGATATCAAGGTCATTATCGATCATCGTAGCCTGAATAAATTTCACGATTTCCATGGTAACCATCAAACTAAATAGACCATTCATCAGTAAAAGAAAAGGGTATGCTGTCACCTTTCTTTTTTACCTAATGGGGATAAAACTGTTAAATAAAATCATAAATGTCAAGATATTGAATCCGAATTCACGGGCCCGTTCAGATGCGGGCATGTAGAGATACCCTAATTTAGAACCGTCTTGTAACTAATTTTGCTTAGCGTTAGCTGGGTTAGGTCGCAGTAGAACTGAAACCTCAGGAACTTACAGAAATAGCAAGATTGCCGACGGAACAAAGAATGCTCATTAAGACCAGCATACTGAATAGATACAGAATATTTCGATTCGTGATACGGGTGACATTGGAAGCCTTTGATGGCTTCTTGCTGAGGAACCAACCTGTTACAAAGTCCAATTTGGTCGGCCGATCCCTACCTCGAATTCAACATCAATTTAGACTCGTGACCAGTGAAGACCACGACGCCGTAAATCCAGCCCGTATTGCGAAGCTGAGCACCTCGAAGTAGCACCTTGTTTGGGTCAAGCGGAAAGTCTTTTGACTTGCCCACATCATCATCAGGTGTTAAGGTTAATGTGCCGTCATAGTTGTAAAGCCGATTATTCGGCTGTTCTGACTTGATAACACCTTCTATACATGCGAGCTGTGAAGGCGACACATATTTGGCCGTTTCAGGTAATGCTTGCTTGATCTTGAGGTTGACCTCGCTATGCAAAACGTTGGTATGTTAGCATTTTTAAACCCCCCAAAAAAAAGCCATGCCATACCCGTCTAAATTGCTTGTCTCTATATAGCATAGACCTTCAGGTTCGGAACTGCTAAGTAAAATTAGGTCTGCAGGGAATGAATCACCACTCTCGATTCTGCAAATGTCACCGACTTTGACATCGCGCCAGCGCCGTTCTACAAATTGGGTGCCGTCAAAGACTTTGCATTTACGTGCATTCAGCTCATGATCTGATCGGTGAACACCCTAAAGGGATTATTATAATAATTATTATTATTATTAGATCTAAACAAGTACGTCAAGAGACATAATGACCGACGTACATAATCTTCAATGACTTCTTTGACTGCAGTGATGAAAAGCACAATGACGAGTGGTACGAGGGTGGTGTAGCGCGATGTCGGAGAAATGTTGGGGATTTGCTAGCGTGGGCGTAAGACAAGCGTTTGGCTCTAGCGTTTATGTTCCTCTCACCTGGATACCCGAGATGAATAGAAAGAAAAGGTTTGCAGATTTGCTAAATTCTTCATAGAGAAACTTCGGAAGAAAGGTGACAGGATTGTATTTAGCAGTGGATACAGTGTTATCAACGAATTTTTGCTGTTGATTCAAACCAGGATTGTTGAGGTAAATGATGCGTGGCGTTCCATCGGGCGGGGATCGGCGACGGTTCCACAAAAGTTTGAGGTTCCACCACGGTATGGTCTGTTTCTTGGGTTTGAGAAGAGAACGGCTCATGCTTTGCCTAGCGGGATCCAGCCTGCGATTGAATACATCGGCATCCTTATCGTCAAACGCGTGTTGTTTTCCAAAAGAGTGTTCGAGCATCTCTGTAGATTCATTGTCATACTGAGAAACGTGAGGTGAATGTATCGATGAGAAAGAGTGTGCGGGCATAAAGGGAGGGCGTCGAATGGTAGAGGGGTGCGAAAGCAGTAGTAAGCCTTCTTCATTATCTTCTGGAATTGTCCGGCCATCGTCCGAAACAGAAGCTAGGTGAGGAGCCACATTATTCTGAAGGCCGTCTGGACCGACTATCTTACCCGTTTCAAAGGAGCCATTTTTTTTCAACTGGCTATGCGGTTTAGTGTTCTTGGAAGGCCATTCAGATGAAGAAGTCTCGCTGGCCCTGGAGAATGTATTCAGGTCGACGCTATCCCCAGCCTTTGAAGTGCTAGGCCAGTGTGACATGTCTTCTCAACTTTTGCTTAATTCAATATTAGGGATCAAGAAGCACGATGAACTGAAGGTATAAGAAAAGTAGTAAAGAAGAAGAGGAAAAAGGTCTTGGCAGAAATGACCTCCCCCCAGGAATGACGAACAAAGTATAAAAAAAAGAAAGAGTAAAAAAAGCAGCAGCCAAGCCAGCCAAACTTATCGAACTAAGGTTCCAGGCCAACAACGCTAATAGCTGGAGAAAGAGAGAGAAGGGGGACTTTCAAAATCACAATCCGGTAGGAACGGGGTGGTCGCTTGTGTTACACAACGAGAGCAAACCTCCTGGCACGCGGCTCCGTGATTGCTTGCAATTTAAATACATTAACAAACAGCCTTAACACCATCAAACTCTCAACCAGGTAGACAGTTTAGCTACGTCCATGGTTATTGGAGTGGCGTTTGTACTGTATTCGTTACTAGTCACAAGTAATATACATGCAGTCGTGCATCGCTAGTTCGTGGATATCCCTGGAAGAATCCCTATTTCTTTTTTCTTTTTCTTTTTCTTCTGTTTACCAAAGAATTCTTCCATAAGTGAATAACAGAAAACGAGAAAACTATAAAATGCGTTACATAGATATGTTGCCAGACCAAGAATACAGATCTACTATTCAGGAAATGATACCATACTGATAGCTGCAGGACTTGTCTTGCTTGTTGCACCCACATGGATAGTTGTCGCGTCGTACGCACATATCTTTCGTTCTTTCTTTTTAAATTATAATTCATGACGCTTTATAGTACGCTGATAAACAAAATAATAAAACATATACTTGGGTTGTATGCTTCGCCTGATGTATTTTTAGATGTCTTGCTTTTGACTAAGCAGTAGTTTTAACAATATGATTTTCCCACCAGCACCACCGCAACGGAGTCCAAAACTAGTTGGTTACATCAACACGACAAGGACCAGCAGAATAATTAAGACAATGATGAGACAACAGATACAATAACCCGATTTAGTTTCTACACAAAAAACGTTTAAGCATAAAAGCCAAGTATTAAGTTCGTTTTTCTTACCTTCTTCCTTTTTCAAAATATCTGTGACTCTGTGCATCGCTCTTTTCAGTTTACCTTCAGATCTATCCACCTGGTCACCCAAATCATCCAATAGACTAACAAATCGCTTAATGTCCCACATTTCTTTGTAATAGCAAAACTTACACAACGTGATCATCAATCTCTTGGTTCATTGTACCAGCAATTTCTTTGAGATTAACTAACGTGCCTGACATACTTTCAAGGTGGATGTCTTGTTGTTCCATCATCATCTTATGAATAACATCAGCACCCTGTATCATGCACCAATTCCTACCGTTTGTTGTTGACTTTCATCCTCGATAAAACGACTATTTTCTGTTTCGCGTGCAAATGAATAGCTAGTGGAGGGACTCTGCTGATAACCAACCTCGTCAATCTTCATAACCCTTTGTTTTTTTTCCGCCATACCTTCCATGTATTTTTCGCAGGAGGGTTGGCCATTGTATTTCGTATTTTCTGGAGTGTGTTACGTGATTCGACCAAGAATGCACGCCGTGAGTTCATTTCAGCCGCAGTCAAGTGAAATTGGTTGGGATTTGCTTGGCATACTGCAAACGCTTCATCCAAATCATCGAGATCCTGCTCGATGGCTTCCAAAGATGCATTTAGTTCGTCGGACGTCCAAACAAGCTCTTGATTTTTTGGTGAAGAAACAGTTTGTTGAATGCGCTTCCAAGAATCAAATAAAGTCGATGCATTGACAAGTGCTTCTTCAACTTGACTTTAAAGGAGTGTCAAATACAATCGACTTTACATCGTCATACGTACTGTTTTACGATAACAAAGGGATCCTCATCCATAGCTAATAGTTTTTGCAGAAACGTGAAGAAGAGGCCAAGAACGGCGGGGTTTACTTCGGACACCCTCTCGAACACCCAAAATCAGCGATCTCCTCCCTCCCTCCAAACCCAAACGCACGTGATGCCCCTTGGAAGCCATTGTGGTGCATACTATAATCTGGGCATTGGAACTTCTTGAGCGTAATGGAAAATGCAGACCCATTGTACTTGATATGTGTCTCATTTTCTGCGGGACCAACATTTATTTTTCCCATAGTTTGCGTTAAACGTTGATTTACTGTGAGGTACCAGAACCCATAAACTTTGCCTTGGTATGCTGCAAGTTTGATTCATTAATATAATCTACATTATTTTCTTCATAGTCTTCCAACAAGACATAGGCTGCTTGACGCACTTGTCAATTATGAAGCTGTAGTACAATCCCAACCTTGATAGTTCCAGATTTTTCCTCATCTTTGTCCAGTCCGCCGATAAAGTAGTCGTGGGAGTTCTCTCCTGTATAACCGTTCAGTTCTTTACTGTTCATAGAATGATTTTTACTGCTACTGGTTTTTGCACGTGACTTTGCGCCGCTTGAATAAGATTTTTGCGCTGACCAATAGATCATATTTACATTGGCTGGGACGCTGTTTGCCAAGAAAATAGGAACCCCGACAGGTGCTATCGTATAAAAGGTGGGGTGATGAGTCGAAAGATAACTCATCTTTTGAAAATGATGAATGATTTTTGTGAATACATGGAAGATGAAGACGTTTCGTTAAATGTAAATGATAATACTTCATTTGACGTTGACATGTCTGAGGATGATGAACCAAATGAGTGGGCAGAATTGTCTCGTTCAACTACAGCTATTTTGGGTGAAGGATGGCGGAAAGGTATTAATCATGTAAATGGTGCCTTCGTGTGTATGCGTACATTGGCAGAAGCCGGACCGTCCACTGATGACACTGAAGAGAAAAGTATAGCAGACCCTGTTCTTCTTCTAAACAGACCATACAGAAAAGGAGAGTGTGAACAGGTGACTAAAGCTAGAGCAAGAGGATCATACAGACGGTATACCCCGCAGCAAATAGAAAAGCTGTTTGATTTAGTGATTGAAGAGGGCCGAACAGCAAAGGAGGCAGCGCTAATCACAGGTATAAATGTTCGAACTGCTCAACATTATATCAAAACGTACAATCGGGACGAAGAAAGACGTCTACCTGGAGTTCAGAGGAAGATTCGTACTAGATGTTATGGCAAGCTGACCGAAGCTCACTCCCAGTTTCTTGTAGATTACATTGATAAGAATCCAACTGCTATCCTGACTGACATAAATAAAAGCTTATGCGAGGCGTTTGAAGGGTTAACTATCTCAGAATCGGCGTTGCATAGACATTTAGTCAGTAGTTGCCGTATAACTTTGAAAAAGTTGGAAAAGCTTCCCGCAGCAAGGAATTCCGATCGAGTAATAGCTTTGCGAAAGGAAAAAGTCGAAGAGTGGGAAAAGATGCAAGACTTGGACTTCACTAAAAACTGTGTCTTCATTGACGAAGCTGGTTTCAACTTGCATACTCAAAGAAACTTTGGTCGTTCTTTGAAAGGCATGCCAGCAAAAGGCACTATACCAACTGGAAAAGGAGTTACAATTACTATTTTAGGTGCCATATCTGAGGCTGGAGTGATAGATATATCTTTGAGAAAGCCTCAGGCTGTGTCTGTGTCCAAAAAGAGAAAGCTTAACGGAAAAGAAACAAAGGCAATGAATGGTCGGATTGGTACACGAACGGAGCACTTCCTGTCCTATATATCAAACGTGATGGACGTGCTGGATACACATGATATGAAAGGTCATTATATCGTGATGGATAATGCACCAATACACACACCAGTGGTGGTTCGCAATCTGATTGAGAGCAGAGGCTATAAATGTCTGTACTTACCGCCATATTCCCCGTTTCTAAATCCCATTGAAGAATTTTGGTCAAAGGTAAAAGCAGGTATCAGGAGAAATGCACTAAAAGCTGATGATAGACTCACAGATCGGATTTGTGATTCAGTGAGCAAAGTGACCAGATCAGACTGCCAAGCCTGGATTAAGCATTCAATATCATTCTTTCCTCATTGTAAAAATGAAGAACGAGATCTCTGAAGCAGAGCTTGCAAACATGTAAATTCCTACTATATATGGAGACCTTTTTTTTTTTCTTACCCTGAACTATTATTTACGTCCTTTTAATCTGGACCATCTCGTAATTGCTGTATTAATCCACATTTATTGACAATATCCTTGGTTCCGCTTTGATAATGCAAAGGCGCTGTGTAAACTTCGTTTCCATTTGTATTCTAGAGATACTAGATCGATTTATGACAGAAATTAACGAGCTCAGATGAATCTAAGCCTTTGCTAACGTATTATTAGCCAAAACTGCTCAAAGTGCAGTCAAAGCGGGAAACATAAGTTGTTCTTTGAATTTTTCTTAGGGCACATTTTGTGAGTTCAGCTAAGTCGCGGCTTTACCAATCTCATTGGTTGCAATTCTAGGAAAGTGAAGTCACAGTTTTGAGAACCTCTGTTAGTGAGGATTCCCAACCTGGCCGCATGGCCTCTGGAGTCGATATTTCCGTTGTAATCTGCGAACTGAAGGTAATGTTTGTCTTTAAGCTAAAGTAATTATAATCTATCAGCTGATGTAAATAATGTGGCGTATAGTAAAAGTAAGACATGCATCGCAAAACGTGGCTTTGGTTGACAACCGGAGATCCTTGTACCGAAGGACGTTGGAAGGTACAACTGCGTCTCGGCCGCGAGCATCCTGTGAGCTTGGTGACATCCTAGTCATGACAAAGGCATCCTACACTGACTGTGTACTTGTTACCCTCAAGTGTACTGCGTGCTGCGAGCGGGATGTTAGATGCACGGAGGACGTGGCTCTGATGGGATCCTTGTACCGAAGGACGTTGGAAGGTACAATTGCGTCTCGGCCGCGAGCATCCTGTGAGCTTGGTGACATCCTAGTCATGACAAAGGCATCCTACACTGACTGTGTACTTGTTACCCTCAAGTGTACTGCGTGCTGCGAGCGGGATGTTAGATGCACGGAGGACGTGGCTCTGATGGGATCCTTGTACCGAAGGACGTTGGAAGGTACAATTGCGTCTCGGCCGCGAGCATCCTGTGAGCTTGGTGACATCCTAGTCATGACAAAGGCATCCTACACTGACTGTGTACTTGTTACCCTCAAGTGTACTGCGTGCTGCGAGCGGGATGTTAGATGCACGGAGGACGTGGCTCTGATGGGATCCTTGTACCGAAGGACGTTGGAAGGTACAATTGCGTCTCGGCCGCGAGCATCCTGTGAGCTTGGTGACATCCTAGTCATGACAAAGGCATCCTACACTGACTGTGTACTTGTTACCCTCAAGTGTACTGCGTGCTGCGAGCGGGATGGTCTTGCCTCCATATTTGCGTAGACATAACGGCCTCTTTCTCTCCAGGTGAATGAATACTATTGGTTTTTGATATATAGACTGATTTTTTTATATTAACGTTTTTGAAAATTGGCGCCCACCGTTATGGGCAAATCCTCACGGTGGTCATATCACGGCAAGCCTCTTTTATTGCC
>JNEV01001566.1:0-155801 GCA_000697495.1 Saksenaea oblongispora B3353 | reverse complement strand
AAAGGGGGGTTTTTTTTTTTTTTTTTTTTTTTTTACTTCATCATAGGTTGTCACACCTCGTTCGGCGACCTTGTCGCATACTTGTTTGCTGAAATGGCGCAACCCCTTGGTACGAGTTGGGTGAGCGATCTGACAGGCTCGTCCTTTCTTAATTGACGTGCGGGCAGGCCTTCCTCGTTTTAGGACGAGAGAAGGTGAAGATTGATTCAAGAAGTAGGATTGGTAACCATAGCGGGATTCTTCGTCTAGTTTCTGCAATTCTATCCCAGAATTGAGCAACGACGCGATAGAAGCTTTCCGTTCAGGTTCTGGGGAGGGCGATGGATAGAGCGGGGGAGTGATAACGGTTTGAATTGAAGGTAGGTGTTCTGCGGACTTGTTCTGGAAGAGCAGCGGCTTCAATTCCAACAGGTCTTCGCCGACAGATCCGAGTTGAGAGGTTGGTGGAGACGGTAGGTAGTTAAGGGTCATAGTTTCGTTGTTGCCTTTTTTTTTTTTTGGGTGTGTTGTTGTTATTTGCTTTATTGTTGTTGTAAATAAAACCTTTGGTAAAAAAAAGAGAAAAAAAAATAGAAAATAGCAGAGTAGGAGAATGAATGCGATAGACGGTTAGTCAGAAGGAGAGGGATGGTTTCGAAAGCCTAAGTTGAAGAAAAAAAGAGAGAGGAGGTGAAGGCAAGACAGATCATATATAAGTGTTGTCGTTGGAGTTCCCATGACTTTATTTTGTAAATCCGACACAACAGGCCTCATGGTGGTATCCTTCGGAACGCATCTCCGTTATTTCAGACATGCCATTACTACTACTGTCAAACCTTCCATGTCTGCATGACTGTGCAGATTAGGAATCATGTGCCTTTCGTGTATACACGATTATCGATGTCATCGGAAAATCCTACTATAGGCAAAGAAAAAAAGAGAAGAAGATTGCATAAATCTTTGCAGTGCATTGACCATCCTCTTGCGCTCTGAGAACCAAAAGTATGGTATAAGGTCAGTGCACTATGCGCCATGCAGCTGACCTCCTCGCAAATCTATTTTTACATAGTAAAAAAATAGAACAAGAAGAAAGAAAATGAAGGGAAGGGAAAAACAAAGATGTAAGCTGTGTGGAATAAATAGTAAATAACGAGTGCTTATCAGCGTGTGTCAGTGTAGACGGTAAAAGTAAATAAGTTTTTCGGTAGCGCTGCTTGTTTGCAACATTAGCGTTGAGGTTACGCGACAACACATTTTTCTTTTCGGAACCTTACCACAACACGTTTTTGTTTTAACGCCGCCAAAAGCAAAGTTGCCCCGTGCACAGAAAGGACAGATCCGTAATTATGGACCTGACATACAGGCTAGTATGAATCTAATAGAGTTGAGGATCATCCTTTGTTTCTTTGCTGTTGTTTCATAAAGCTTTTTTAGAAATAGGCTAAATAAAAAAAGATAGATATAAAGGAGCAGGGGGATAATAATAGCAATAAAAACAAATAGTTAAAGTAGTCAACTAAGCCGTCGCGGACTACTTTACCCATCGATAATTCCCGCTAAACCCCTGAAAAAAAAAAAAAAAAGAGGTAGGCTGCGTGGGCGGCACACGAAGACTGAGTTATCTATGCCTTTGTTTTTCAAGGAACAGGGGAGGAGGTTGAATGCGTGCAGAGAGAGAGCATGTTCCTCGTTGGGGCGGACATATCGCGCTTCCAAGAGCACACGCGCCTTTTTAGCTGTCTGTATCTTTTCTTTCTCAAGTGCGCGTACGCATGTATCGCCAAAACCTTATCTCATAAAAACCCGCAGTCGTACTGGGCTATTTTCGTTTTTATAGACTAGTAAAATTTACATCCATGCAAATAAAAGATGAAACAAAAGAATTTCGCACTCTGCACACATCAAGGAATCTCAATGGCCTGTGTTAGTGCATCGTTGTGCTTTCTATTTTCTTTATTTTTATTTTGGAATGTGAACCTCAACTACTGTAGCACAACGTTGACCGCCATCATCATAGGTTGTTGTTATACGTGACACCATGATGCCTACGTTTTCCGTTCAGAAAGCCAAATGCGTGGGTAAATGTTTCCCACAGAATTTTTCCGGCTCCAATCAGTTTGTTTTCGCTCTGGATGAGCAGCTTTTTTTGCGATCTTACTCCATACTGTGTGACACCATGCGACCGCCGGATAAGCACCGATTCGACAGATCGAGAGGAGAATCCCGCTGCCTGAGGCCTTGCCACACGTCCCGGAAGCAATGCCTATCAGCATGCGGAGAAAGACATCGTACGTTGTCAGCTAACGTTAACGTTTAAGGTCAGTTCCCATGACGAAGACAAGTAACTATCGAGATTTGGAGCACGAGACGAGACGAGCGACGAAAAAGTCAATTTTTTTTTTCGCTCTACCCCTTCGTTCAACGAAAACGGACATAAAATCACTGCATGTTGCATTCCCTTCCGATGAGCTGTCTTACCACACCCGCATCGTTTTTCTGGGTTCTTTGCCCTTTAATGGCAAACAGTGATTTCTTGTCCGGAGCGAGCCTTTTTGTTCCAATCGGAGGGGTTGGATTCACTTGGTTGACAAACAAATGGGCAAACGCAGGCACATGAACAAACCACATGAGAGAGTGTGGATTTTTCGTAGCTGACTTGCGAGGAAAACTTAGCAAACAAGTTTATGCGTCTCAACGTGTCTGCGGAGAGTTCTGACCTCGAAAACAAGATGGAGTCTTTAACGCATGAATAAGATCAAAGTTAAAGTAGCGTCTAGGTTTGATATGAAAGTGGGTCATCTCAACCTATCATCAGCAGTCTTGGTTTATTCGTTCCAATAAACGGGTTCTGTAGTTAGGATCGACCATATACGGAATACTATATTTGGGATGCAGATCACCGGACATATCCTGAAATGAATGGCCACTGAATTTTCAGAGAGTTGGGAGGTGCGTTTCGCCATGTGAGGTTTATGGTATAGACTGTACATAAACAGAGGGTTCGGCATGATTTGTTTTTTTTTTATGTCATAGAATGTTGACGTCTCTACGATGGGCCCGCCAAAAGAGAACGAGGATAGAAAGACAGGTAAGGTGGTACAGAGGTACCATCAACAGATTGATCTCAGAAATGAAAAATAAAAAAACGAGAACAGCATTAAAAGTTGCACCATCGTGACAATGTGGAGTTTCTACCATCGGAACAAACTTTTTTTTTAAGGGGATCATGTTTCTGTGTTTTTTTTTTCCGCCACCCAGCATGAACTGTCTCAAATGCACGGCATAAGTAAATCCGAAGCATGGGTTTTGGGAACACACAGTCTCTACATGGACAAAGGTTGCACATAAAATGAGCATTTCAGGGATATTGCGTTTACTGTATCGCAAACACGTGAGTTATCCGTATCTGTGGTTTGGTTCACTGATTTGCGTGTTGTGCTTGTTTGGTTTAGCGTGATTAAAAGAGGAACAGACAAGCAAAGATAGGTCGCTTCACGGCGCGTGATGGGCGCCTTCCATCAGATAGCTACCAAGTCGACGCTGACAGATCGCTCAGCCCGGCTACCTATTTAGGAAAAAGGATGGCATCCATCTTCTGGGTGTTCCTGGATTTCGTTTGAATGGAGATCTGATGTGAGGTCACATGTCTCACATTATCACATGAAGACAATGATTTACTTCTAGATTGAACCTCGATTAGGATGCGAAGTTTATTTGAGCAGCTTAAATAGTGATATGAGAGGCGGGGCGGGGGTCGATACACAATTACGCGTAAATGAATGCACGCCCAACTCCCAGGGTGTTTGCCGTGGGAACGAGACTTACGCCACGACGTTGGCTGGTAGTAATGCAGTCATTGAAACTTTCCAGCACCCTTCATTTTTCTTTTTTTTCATCCATCGAAAGTGCTTTATTGATGTAATTTATCAGCGGGCTTGGTTCTTAGCCACCACCAAAAAGAAAAAAAGAAAGAAAAAAGTGTTTCATGATCGACAGAGAGACAGACAGGCCCATGTTTAGGCATGGTTGCAAAGACAGTCTTTTGCAACCACTCGAGCGAAAAGAAAAGAAGAAAAAAAGAAGAGGAGGAGGGTTACGTAAGGCGGAGAAGCTGTGTTGTCTGTTCAAATGGAAAGTAAGGGCTTGTCATTGTCTTAGGGCAGGAGAGAAAAAAAAAACATTTTAAGCGGCGCGAAACCCATCGGTAAGGTTGCCATGGATCTTCGTTGGGTAGCGTGGCGTAACGAGATGACGAACGTTTCAGTACGGACTGATACGTACAATAAAGCCTGAGAAACCAGAGGACCAATGGCAGGGTGTTACGCCGATGGTGTTCTGGATATCCGACACATCAGAAAATAGATTTTTCTCCGGTCATTATGAGTGATGTTCCTAGTGGAAGATTTGAACACCGAGGCCTTAAAAGAGAAAAAAGTGCAAAAACAGGACGACACAAAAAAAAAAAAAAAAAAGCTTAAACGCTTAGCCCATAAACAGAATAAGGGTGGTTGGTTCCTTTTCACTTGTGTAGACGGCAGATGGGATTTTTAGGTCAACGTAACACACAGTCTGAGCGGCCGCGGAAAACCAGGGATTTTTTAGGGTCTTTACCGATGGACGGTACAATGGTTCAGCAGGACGGTAGATGAAATTGAGTCGGCAAAAAGAATTCGAAAGGCGCACGACATTTACTTCTTGGAAAGAGGATGGAGCTGAAGCGATGATCTTGTATGACCGTCCAAAATAGGTTACGAGAGATTGGGTTCGTTATTTTTTACTAAACGAAAGAGGAAACATCGACCGATAGGTGTCGAATCATGCGCAACCACAGCCGTTTTATCCTTCAAACCTTAGTCCCACGTGGATACAGTAAATATTCTCTGTGACAGGGTAAAAAGATACGTTCAAGATGAGATTGGTTAAGCAAGGCTGATAACCGACGAATGGAAAAATGTCGTACGAACCATCGAGAAAGTGTGGCATGTGATGTCTTTTGTTTCCAAAGTGGCCCTTGATGATGCTGTTGTGACACGTCAATCAAGAAACCCACATCTCGTAACAAAAGCCTCCCATTACCCCGCCAGATAAGAATCCCAGGTCAAAAAATTAGGTGTTTCAAATTTCAGCTCTCTTTTCTTCCACACTTCCTCACCTCTGTTCTACGGCTCTCTTTCTCCCCCTGAGATCATGCAAATTGGTCTCCTTTCTATTTTATTATCATCACTCTAGCCACATACACACAACGCACGCACCTCTCTATATATTTGTCTCTCTATTATATATATATATCTATATATTTCTAGCTTCTGCTTTTCATCTATATACATCGTCACCCCCCCCCTGTTTCTCTATACATATTTATTCCAAGCGTTAACTTTCTGTAATCTCGACCCGCCATTGCGCCGCCATTTCGAACGTGCTTTTATTTGACATTCCGTTTCTATTTCATTGTTGCTTCTCTCTTAGAATATTTTTGTCTATCCGTGATGCCATTGTCCACCTCACCAAGGTAAATACGCAAAAAAAGAGAGTTCATTGGGATGGCCGATGCATCGGGGCAAAGCGTGACAGGAGCTTTGTTCGCCGATACAAAGACGTTTGCGTTCATCCGTACGCTGGAGAGCGCATTGACATTGGTTCTTTGTCAAAGAGCGGCTTTAAAAATTTGGGTGGTTGGTACGACGGAGTGAGCTTACACTTGCCCTTTTTTTTTTCCTTCTTCCAGCGACCATCCTTCGGATCGTCTTGTACTGCCTCCCATTTCGGCGATGGACGATTTCCTACCCAGCCGATCGTGGCAACTCCCGACCACCACCTCGACGCCATCGTCCACCTCTTCCTCCTCGTTCTCTTCGATCTCCGCCCATAGTCCTCCTCTCAGAACACCGCCATTACCTACACTGCAACCTGATCAATGGAAGCCCCTCCCGCTCGACCAGCTCGACTATCGGCACAGCTCCGCAAATTCAAATCCGCATTATCGTCATTCTCCCTCCCCCACGGCGCAGCAGTTCCCACCCCCCACGTCACCGACCTCTTCCGCGGGTTTGAGTTCACCCAGTGAACGGAATTATCCCCCTACGTATTCCGTCAATACATCCCAGACCATTGAAAGCGACATTGATGAGGTAACGTTGCTCGTGGTCACACATTCACCCGTGTTTCTGTTCTTATTTTATTATTATTATTATTATTTGCTAGATTATACGACATTGCAATGGTCTGTGTGAAAGCATGACTCAGCGTCGAGGATACATCATCGATTATGGACATGACAACGCATTTCATGATCCGACAACCACACGACCATGGCTAGACCATATGATCCGACAGGCAAACGAAGTCCTGAATGCATTATTACGACTGAGAAAACACCAAATAACTGCTGATTTCGTCCGTATGCATGGTGCAAATAATGACAGGCATGACGTTAACCGACGGGTAAGAGTGGATAAAACGAGTTAAAAAACATGCATTCATCATGAACACGAAACGATAGACGGAACCGGCAAGCACAAATGATACCTGGCGCACGGGAACAATGTCGTTTAATGGCGCACGCCAACGCAAACGAGGGGTAAATTGGGCACCCGCTGAGGAAGGAGTGCTTTGCAAGTCTAACATGTTTTTTTTGCTGGTCTTTAGAAACGCACGATCTTTCAAGGGCGCTGTCATTCATGCAATATCTCAGAGACTCCCGAATGGCGGCGTGGACCCGACGGAGCACGCACCCTTTGTAACGCCTGTGGTCTACGTACGTCTGTCGCTTTCATTTTTGGCTTGCGCCCACTAACACGTTTTTAGATTATGCTAAGCTTACCAGGAAAAAGGCGGCAGCAGATAAGTTGGCAAGGAAATCAGACAGTAGCGTCTCTCCTCCTCCCCATGATATTGTCATGGATACATCGCCTACTGGATGACTTTTTGATAAAAAAAATTTTTTTTTTCATGGCCCCAATGTACAAAAAGTAATGTTATGCTTTTTCTGGTAGTTTGTGCCTGATTGGTAAAACGATCTGAATCTCAGACAAGGCAGAAATCGCGATTTGAGATAAATAGTCGGCGGTCCCAATAGCTCCCCGCTCTCTGCATTCTATCCAATCGTATTATTTTGATTTTTTTTATGACGATATATTTTATTTGGAATAATGCCACTACATAGTGAGACTGATTCGTTCCGTTTTAGAGACTGGGCGGACCTCATGTCAACTTTGTTTTACCTCAATCCGGGGAACAAAGGAAAAAGGGAAGATCGGTTCTATCAAGTTATAGTATCAGATTAGATCAGATTTAGACAGGAAAGGCTTATCATGGTCCAACTTTAAAACATGCTCCATTTTCAAGAATTCCAGCCGTTTGCACGGAGTTGATAATTATTGGTTCAGCTTTCATTTTTAGTTTGATTCATTATTAGTCTTGCGTTTCGGATCATTTTTACAGGCTCCCCTCCTTCCCAGAGTAAGCCTAGAAAAGAAAACAGAGAGCATGCGTCGTTTATCACCGCATCAACTAAAAAGACGCGAAGTACACAAAATTAGAAACGACGCTGCACCACCTAGAAAAAGAAGACGATGCTGTGTCTGTGTCCTTCGTCTCGGCTTCAAGGAGATAAGAGTTCGTTCTCCGCTATTCGTGAAGGAATGGTGGATGAGCTCTTCTACGTTAGGAATATCACATGAAAGTCCAAGGACGGATCGGGAAACATGAAGGGTCACTCTAGGTGGACCTCGTCTTATTCGTTCACCTGGACTAGTACTTTTTAGAGAATAAATGAGCTCCATAGCCACGTTTGGGTTATTTTTACCAGGCATAAAAGACCTCAGCAAAGAGGACCTAGCAAACGGTTTTTTTCGTCCTAACCGCCGGCAATAAGGACCCAGTGGTGCATTGAATGATTTTGTAACGTGTGAGGAAGCGTTTCGCCCCGTACAATGGATTTTAAAACGAGTTGTTGTCCTGGAAGATCGTATGATGATTCCTATGCTTCTAGAGGATGTTTATTCTAGACCAATTCAAGCCAATATCATTTCGGTAAAGCAGCACGCTGTTTGTCTTGCGTATGGGCCATCCAGCTGAGCGAAATGGTTTCTTTTTTTTTATTGGCCATCCACAAGTGCCTCTTTCTAGTGTGGCCAAAGGCTTTATTATTTTCCCATCCAACATAACTTTGATGATGGGAAAGAACTTTGTTTTTTTTTTCTTCTTACTCTTTTTCTTTCACACCGCTGGGTATTTTCAAAAGGAAAATTAGGACCTTTCAGGTTATACTGATCCCTTATAATCATTACCTCATCTGCTAATATAAGGTGTTACACCGGCTATTAGGGCTTTCTACATTAGCCAAACCAACAACATTAATTAATTAAGAAAAAAAAAAGCGCAGTAGGAATGCAACCGAAGAACGATGTAGGAAAATGATGACAAAGCGGTGTTCACCCTTCCTCCCTTTTTTATTTATTTATTTTATTATCCCGTCTCTCGGTTCATTTTTAATAAAAACACGTTCGCATTGGCATTGGAATTGCTCGAGTCGATGTTTGCTTTTACCGTGGGAAAAAACACAGGTTTACATCGGGAAAAGAAAAAAGGTCAAAATAGCCTATGATGGATATATTTGCCAAAGAAAGAGAACGATGGTGGTTCTCGAACAGCGGGGCCACAATCTATTATCTTTTAGAAGCAAGCAACAGCCAAAAGTTACACATTGGTTTGTGAAAGGTTTGACGACCGTTCTCCTTCTATTTTTTTTTTTTTGCTTTAAACAATTCGTTCTCTTGTTCCTTTTTCCCTTAAAAAACAAGGGAATGTTTACTGCGCTAGGGGAAGGAGCAGTCGATCTACTGACATTGCTATATCATATCATAGATAGTAGCAATGTGTATAAATGGGTTAAGTTATACATTGAATTGTACGATGGTTCACTAGAGAAGAGATGGGTAAATGACATGAGCAGGTTTCCGAAGGCGATGTTTTGCTGTCAAGTCATTCACTCAAATGATTTTAAAAACCAGCCTAAACTGAGATCAATTTTATGCACGTGCAGGTTATGCAACATGATGAAGCTATTTTGTCAAAATGAAAAACAAAATGTAGACAAGTTCAATTCAAAAAATCACGAATGAACAAACAAATGACAGTGGACTACTTATTTTCACGGGCATTTTGGACAAGCTAGGTGACATAAAAGAAGAGGAGAGATATGTTCAGGAGTTCAGCAGGTTTCTCGTGAAATTGGAGGGGGAGGAAATGTGTAAATTTACTTGGGTTTTTCTAAACACATCCATGCATAAATGTGAAACATATGGTGGTAGATAAGCAAGTAAGTTAGCAGGAAAAAACAATGATTGTTATTTTTTTTATCCAACTTCTCGAATTATGTTATGCTGGTGGTCAGATTAGTTTTTTACATGAAAAGACACGTTCGGTTTGTTGTTGTTGGTTTCTTTTTTTTTTTTTTTCTTGCATTGGTGTGTTTCATCGAATTTTTGTCCGCAATTTAAAACAACGCTTAATTTTGATTGGGTTATCTACAGTCGAGTGAGCATAAAGCCATGCATTTGTTTGACATGCGTATTTTTTTTTTCTTTTCTCACACCATCATGGCAACATTTACCCAGAACCGATTTGGGGCTCTTTTTGGTGATGAAGAAACAGAAGTTGATAAACTTGGAAATATCAAGCCGGTAGATAAGAAAGAAGAGCAACCAAAGACTCGACGAGACCAAGTCTCTCGTCGTCTGCAGAATTCTGCTGCAGGTAAAAAAAAATAAAATAAAATAAAAGGATCATGACTTAAATAAAAACAAAAAAGTATCACCACCTTCTCGCCGTGATCGCTCGGGACGTGGTAGTGAAATCAATGGCGTAGCACCAGAAGGTGAAGGTCGTCGAAGAGCAAGTGCTGACAGCGGAGCATTTGGTGGAAGTGGAGGAAGAGGGCGGGCGTTAGGTGCACGTGGACGTCAATTTGATCGACGTAGTGCTACCGGTATCCTGTAAGTTGGGATTGACAGTACAGAAACGCAAAAAAAAAATTGATTGATTTATTATTAAGCGACAATGAAAAAAAGATTAATCAAGGATGGGGCCATTTAGGCAAAGCTGAGCGGGAAGCGTAAGTTTAAATGAAGACGGAGACATGACCTCATAACTTAAAATTTAGGGCCAATGATGTGCTTCAACCACAAGACCCCGCTGCTGAGGGTGAGGTTAAACCCAGCCTCAGTACAGAACAGGAAGAAAATGTCAAAACGTTGGACGAATACCGAGCAGGTCAAAAAACAATGTCGGAGAAATTCCGTTTACCACAGGCACGCGCTGCTAATGAAGGAGCAGATGCTGCTAAATGGAAAGATGCTGTACCATTTCAACGTTCGGAAGAAGAAGATAATAATCTTTATAGCGGCAAGGTTATATATATATATATTTCTGACAAAGAAAAAAAAATTTACTTAAAATTTTAATTTAGGAAACTAATTTGAAGGCGAAAAATAAGAATAAGAAGGAAAAGGTGTTCCTCGAAATTGATCAACCTTCGCACCGTAACAGTCGACATACTACTGAACGTGGTGGACGTGGAGGAAGAGGACGTGGAAGAGATAAAGGACGTACACATCAAATTAATTTGTCTGATGCCAGTATGTTTCCAACCTTAGGTGCTTAAAAAAAAAAAAAAAGGTCTGGAACAAACGACCCGGAACAATGAACTGATTTTGCCAATTTATGGATAACTCATTTGATTGGCCAAGTAATTATTGTTTATTGCCCTTTCCGATTTCCGACATTCACTCAAACAATGTCAGCCGCGCACCTAAATAAAAAAAAATAAAAAATAAAAAATAATAGTTACAGCTTTCTTTTTTTCTTTTTTGTGTTTTTTTTTTCCTTCATTTTCATTTTCGTTTTTTCAGTTTTTCTTTTTTTTTTTTTATAATAAGTATGATGGCAAGTCCCTTAACAACGAGCAGTACACCTATTCTTTCTCAACGATTTCCACTTTCTTCTTCTTCTTCTTCTTCTGGACTTGCCAATCGTCGACGCAATAATAAAAATCTTTCCCTTTGTTTATCACCAGAAGCAACAAATCGAATACTTGAATCAACAACAACAACAACATCACCACCACTTACCGCACCACTTCAACCAACCAATCATGCTTATCGCGATGGACCAGCCCAAATTATGCCCTTTCTCTATTTAGGTGCAGAACAAAATGCGGCAGACTTATCTCAACTCCGGCGATTATCTATTCAATGTCTTTTAAACGTTGCAGCTGAAGTTGTTCATCCGCATGCTCATTTGTTTCAACCATTGGATGATCTTCTTTTAGAAGATGTCATTCCATCACCAACTTTATCCAAGACATCCACAGCAAGTAGCATCGCTTCCAGTTTACATACCCTTGCCGATAACCATCCTCCCACTGTCCTTCGCTCTGCCATCAAACAACGTCAAACTTCTGTTTCTTCACTTGCCTCTTTCTCCTCTTCCTCCTTTTCTCCTGCATACCCTATCGGCTACAAAAAATTGCATTGGAAACATAATGAAGACGATCTTGTAACCCAGCTGGATCTTGCGGTGACCTTGATCGATCGTGCACGTGCTGCCAACCGACCTATTCTGGTCCATTGTCAATGTGGCGTCGCCAGATCCGCCACCGTCGTCATTGCCTACGTCATGAAAACCCTCGGGTTATCCATGCAAGCTGCCTATGACTACGTCAAGAAAAATGCCCCTGCCATCAGTCCCAACCTCAACCTTCTCTACCAATTACGTGAATACGAACAAAAACTCGCGATACTACCTCCTGTCATACCACAGCCGGAACCTTCCCGACCAACAAGTGATGCTCCTGTTGTTGTGGTCCAACCCGTTGAACACAAGAAAGAACCAAGATCCAAATTGTTGCTACGTACGTCTTCCTTACGACTGGCCAATTCATGGAAACGCATGGTGCGAAGTTCAAAACCATCCCAGGAGGAACCTCAAAAGAAAATTCATTTGTCTGACAATGCTGACAGTTGGTGGCGACTGGGTGTCCGAAGAAGCCATAGTTACAGTAGCCGGAGTAGTGGTAGCGGCGGCGGCGGTGGTGGCAGACGTGACAGCTCAAAAACATGAAAACAAACCCTGTACTCTTTTTCTTTTTTTGTCCTGTAAAGCTTGTATTTCATCAAAAAGAAAAAAAATTGACTATTCTAATGGAAGCAATAAAATATATATATGTATAAAAGAAAAACACACAGAAAGAGACAGAAAGGAAGCGTAGTTCCTTTTATTCATTGTTCTTATTTCTTGTCATCTGGAATATATTCCTTTCCAGCGACATAAATGACTTGTTCTTCCTTGGGGTCCGCCGAGGGGAATGCGGCGTAGGAAGGTGGATAGGGAATGGCATAGACATGATGGATGCCATTCTCTTCCTGGTCTTTCTGGTCCTTGACACGCATGACATAGGCTCGGATAGCCAGTGCAAAGTGGAGCTTGATCAACATGCCAATGATCAACGCAACAGTAACCATCATTGCACTGCGGGTGATTAAGGTATCACAGGTGGCCAAATCGAATTCGGGGTCCTCGACTTCCTTAATAAGTTCCCTGCATATATCCATACGAAGGCTGAACATAAAATACGTATTGCCGATGGAGAACATTGTGTGCATAACGAGGTCGGCCCAGTAGAAAATAGAGAAAAGTCGTAGTTTGCTGAGGTCGTTCTAATGCAAGCCAGTTCAGTATCGACCTATCTATTATCCATGTACAGTGTTACCCTGATTACACCAATAGCGCCAGCAAGGCAGGCTCCTGCAGAAAGGGCCAAGTAAACCGTCAGACCAAACAAAGATCCATCTTCGACCTCATCCAAAAAATCCGACGACAACGACACTAACATGGCCGCACCATACAAATGCGAGATGGCTCCAAGTACAGCAAGAATGAGTGTACCCGTCCTACAATCGATCAGTACCTTTGCGATGGCAAACAAAAAACCTACTTTAAACTTATGCAGAAACAGCAATTTTTCATGGTTAATTTGTAAGAGTTATAAAAGTTCTTGGCAGAAACGCATGGACTTATAACTAAAGGATAAGTCACGTGCGAGTCGACGATATCACCCTCTTTCATCTGCGCCACATGCGTCCGCTCTCGTTTATCCGTAGTAGCCGACGTTCCATTTTATCGCTGAAACGATGCCTCCTGTTGGCAAACGGCAGTGCTTTGCCAGGGGCTATGTCCAGATAGCGATGGCTAAACGGGAGAGGGCGGCGTATACGAACAAGGGCTCTCATATCCTTGCGCTCTGTTGTTTAGAGGAAAACTCGTGTTAGCTGCATGGACGAGAGGCATTTCCCGTTCCATCCATTACGGACTAGAGAGGATTGAAAATGTTGCCAATTGCTGAAAGCAGCAAAAAAGACTTATGACTAATGGATAACAACGGGTGGCCTTTCTGTCTGTCTCTCCTATCTAATTATTTGCTTGGGTATTAGTAATGAAACATTATGACGAGGAAGAAAAACGGCTCCACCCGGCACCGTTCCCCCCTTTTTCTTTAGTGTAGTAAGATGAATTAGCTACATGGTTCCTTGGGAGGAGCGGGTTAATTTCATCCGATCGGGTGTTACACACTTGTCAAGCATTTCCCGAAAAACGACGTCTCCTCTTATCGCACCAGCAAAACGCTGTTTCCCCTCCCGACTGGTGTGGTGAAAGGATGAAAATGTCTGGCGATGTCAGCCGTTTTCATTTTTAGAGGCAAATATGTCCCCTCATGTTCGCATCTTTTTTTTTTTTTTTTCCTTGCCAACTTGCGTAACACCCGTTGCTTAATGCTGAGTTTGGCAGAGGACCTATGGTGGCAAGGCGGGCCCACAAGCTGTCAAACAGTTGTGCTGACAGGCAAGCAAGACCAGCCGTCCGCCATCCGTACGCTCCCACCAAACCTGTTCAAAACGGCGCGTTCGTACGGAAAACGTAGACGCCATGGCCAGCGTCTGCGCACGGACGTCCTAAAGACGGGATCCTAAATCACAGCTCAGCACGGAGGAAGTTGTACCACTGGGGCCCAGCGTTCGATAGAACACCCCGGAAGCTCCGCTTTACCATTGCCTTTGTCTGGTCAAGAGAAAAAACGTAGTTTTCCTCTTTCCTTTCCTTTTCCTTTTTTTTTCTTTTAGACGTGGGGTGGTGTTACATGGCGAAAAAAAAAAAAAAAGTGAAACCTACAACCCGCTCTCACGAATGTTTGACCAATGTTCCGCGCTCATCACTTACCGCCATCATGTTGCCTGTTCAGTTGGGAAAAGGTGAAACAATAAGTTCTCTCCGGCAATGTAAGAAAAAGAAGTTGCCCTGTTTCTCTTGGCCTGAACCATACGGTTAAATGATTTACCTATATCAGTTTTTTTTTTTTTTTCCTTCCTTTTTTCTTTCTTTCCTTTTCTTCCTTTGTGTGGTGTGAAGCAAACAGTTCTTTTTATTTTCTCATTCTTTGTTGAACAATCTTCATGTTGGAAACAAGGTCCATGTCCGAACAGATCGTCATGAAAAGATGTGACATAGCATTGGGTGAGGGCGACTTGGCGGAAGACGACTGGGCGTACGACCATCTCCTGAAGTCCAGGCCCATCCCTAACCGCAATCCCTCCGAACGAACCACATGCAGTTCGAACGGGTCTCCTCCTAACTCCGTCATCTCATCGTCATGGTCCATCGTGTCAGCCCACCTGTGTATGGATGAGGATCTTATTCGAACCCGATCGGGTGCGAATCCTGTGGAGTTGGTGCTTACTTCGGTCTATCCCAGCAGAACAAAGGAACGACGAGTTCGAGACGACTATATCCGATCCGATACACATCCAAAACGGCCCTTTGTATCGGCAGAGAACCAGGAAGAAGAAGAGGACGAGGAGGACGAGGAGGAAGATGAGGAAGACGAGGAGGAGGAGGAGGAGGAGGAGGAGGAGGAGGAAGGAGCAGAGGAACAAGACGTAGAGGATGATGGATTTGAGATGGTCCAGTTGACGCAAGGATGTCAGCAAATGAAACCCTTTTTGAAAACACTTTCTGAACATCGACGAGCGCCATTACCACCACGACCAAAAAGTACGCTAGCAAAGCCCATACCATTGCCACCTGTTGCCATCAAACCCCATCCATCATCGTCCGCGCCGTCACCGTCCTCGCCCTACGTTAAAAACCTAGCAAACGTTCGATACGAACAGCTGTTTGACAAAATCCAAGATGGCGGCATGGTCGACGGCGAAACCGTCAAGATTATTTGGCGAAGGAGTTGCTTACCGAACGAAACGCTAGGGCATGTCTGGCAACATTGTGATCCCTACGGCATCGGCCTGCTCGATAAACAGGGGTTTGTGAAAGGCATGAGCGAGATCGATGCATTACTTATGTTTCATCAAAGTACTTCTGCGTAAAAATATGTGTGGCTATAATGATACCCAACCTCCTCCAAAAGTTTTTTATAGTATATAACTTTTTTTTTATATATTTCCATGTTTTTTTCGTTCTTAGCGCTTATGTCATTCTTGCACGTTTTTGACCCTGGAGACACAGAGAGAGAAAGCAAAAAGAGGCCAGATAAATGACTTTCTCCTTATCAAAACAGAAGCCTTTTTTGCGCACGGTTTCTCAAGTGGCATGTGCTCCTTTAATTATCCCTCAATTAAAAAAAGAAAAAAATATGGACTGTTCTTGACCATGTATATTGGTGTGTGGGAGTCATCTATATAAGATGACAGGTAGGAAAGGCATTCAGCATTACACGCGTTCCTCATGTTCAACTGGGTTTTCTACTTGATTGCTGTTTGTTATCTCGCGATCTTTGTCCACGCCGATGCATGCAAGTGCAATCTGGATTCACCATCGAAGGAACAGGCCTTGTGCACGTACCTGAACGGTACATTCGACACGAACAAAGGCGCATGTACCATTACAGACGACCAGATGGATACGATGGCCAAAGTCTGTCTCTACCATTTCAGTACGACGCCCACATGCGAAGATGATGCCTAGCTGTTTCAAAAATGGAAAAGGTCCGTGCGTTCTGGTGTGTGTTTCTCTGTCCCTTCTTGTTTCTTCCTTTCGTTTTTTTTTTTCTCATGATCCTGGAAGTCACACGGATTTCATTTTCGATAACATCCTTATACTCCTATAGCTTTTTTGTTTTTTTTTTTGTTTTGTTTTGCATACCAAATAAGTTGACTCGAGATCTTTCTTTTTATTTTTATCATGATAAATGCTCCAACGGATGACCAAACATTGGGGTCAGCCCTCTACTTAACATGTTTTTTTTTTAATGGAAGGGGATCAAAGAAGAAGAAGAAGAAGAAGAAGAGCTTAGAGTACATGAATGGAATGGAGAGATGGGATAAGGAATATATATAGATAGATATATCAGGATATGTATAGACACAGCGAAAGAAGAAGAAGAAACTTTGAATTTACAAAGAAAGCATACAGCTTTTTTTTTTTTTTTTTTGGTGTTTCAGTTCCATGAAAATACATCTGTTATTTTGCTTGTCTGTGATATGTGTGCCCACTGATCTTCTTGTGGAAACATCACCTTACCCGCCTCTTCCTCTGACAGACGGGGTGCTAAAGAAGATGTGCTGGGGTAACCTGGTGGTGGTGTGCCTGTATTGATCCATGTTTCTGATGGGGTGCGGGGTCTTTTTTTATCCTGTTTCGGGGACATCCAGGTGGAGGCGGTGAGGCAGGGCGTGTCTTGCGCTGTGCGGTTGTCTGAGTCACAGATTAGATACATGATGTTGTTCTCGGTATCTGTCATGGTGGAGGGTGTCTGACTGACGAGGACAGCGGCTGGATCGACATTCATGCCTGTGTACGATGGTTCGAGATGCATGGACGTGGTTGATTGGTGCAGGGTTTCCACCATGGACTCTGTGAAGCATTGGTTCCAGTCCCTGGAATGGCCCGTTGACCAGCATTTCTTGGTGGGGATGGCACTCTGTTTCGGTGGCGGCAGCTTGGTGGATATCATACTACTGCTACTGCTACTACTGCTACTATGATGACTGTTGGTGCTGTTGCTATGGCTACTGCTTGTACTGGTACTGGCTGTGGTGGGTGCCACGCTTCCCCCAGCAACGAGGTGGCAGCTGGACGATTCGGTTGGTAAGGGTCGTTCTTTATAGAAGGGCTGCGAAGGGTCAGGGTGCATCTGTTCGGGCATGCGCAGCATAAACAGATAGTTGCCAGAGTACATGTCCATTGGATCGGTGGGAATGTCAGGCACGCCAAGATAGCCTATGTTGCGAGCACGTTCTGACGATCGGAAAAAATCCAGTTGTGGTGTGAAGGATCTGGCGGTCTCGTGGCCCTCGGACAGGGAGCTATCGATGCGAAGGCGTTTGCTGTGGCTGTTCATCATGGGGGTCATGGACGGCGCTGGCGCAACTGCCGGAGCCGGAGCTGTTGCTGTTGTTGCTGCGGCTGCTGCTGTTGTTGGGTAGGTGTCTGAGGGGAAGGAATGCTGGCGTTTCTGGCTGTATCCGTGCGGGTGATGGGTGCGTGGCATGGTGTTTCTCCGTCGCATGGAGGTGGAAGCGGTGAGTTTCGAGCGATAGGGTTTGCGCTCCTCATCGTTGCGCAGGTTTTTGGCGGAGAGTTTGTTCAGTTGTTCGCGGTCAATGTCTCTCCGTCGTGTGATAGTGGGGACAGAGAATGGGACCAGGTGATTTAGCATTCGGCCTTGATGGTCATCGCCTCCATCAGCAAAAGGACCACTATCAGCTGCCTCTCCCTCGTGCACCAAAAGGTTGGATGGCAGGCCATGCAGGTCGATTGTGGACGCGGAAGCTTTTTGTAAATGGGCTAGCAGTATTTTTGCTGCATCCATTGAGGGCAGGATGGCTCTGAGCAGCTTGTGCAGATGAAACACCGGCTTGAGCTCGTCCATCATCGCGGTTTTGGAAGGCTTGGGGTCAGTTTCCTGATGGGGTTGTAACCGAATTAAGAAGGTGGAAGCTGCCAAGCATAGGGGATAGAGGATGCTGGAAGGCATGGCAGGGACAGGACCTCGTGTACTTGTCATGCATTCACCATCGTCATGAACAAGAATGCTGGTGATCCGAAGAATATAGCTGGCAGCGGCGGTGCAGGTATCGATTGGCTTGTCCGTGCCCAAACACTCGCCCTGTGTTTGTTTATCGGGTGATTTTGTAATGAAAAGGTCAAGTCGGCGATCATCGTGGCCGGCAAGCTGCAGACTGAGGATGCTGTGGTACAATGCAAGCACGGCTGCGGGAAGATGGGCCGGTGGTGGTAATTCGCCATTGACAGCACAGTGCAACGTTGCCAATGTTTCCAGGCGGCGCTATCAAAAATTTGCTAGGTGTTAAGGTTTTACTTTGTTTAGCATCACAAAACGGACCATGTACCTTGATGTTGGTTGCAGACACATGATCAGTGTACCGTTTTCTCAGTAGATCTTTGAACAAATGCATATAGTGATCAAGTACACAGACTGCCCATTTGCGATTGATTTCGCAACCGGTCTGAGCATCTGGACTGAGGGGTGGCAGGGCTTCCGGGGCCTCTTCGCTGACGTCGTCGGCATAATCTGTCCACAGGTACAGCGCAAACCATAAATTCCAGCCATGGAGAACCTTGTCCAGTACGTAGGAGGTGGTTGCAGAGCGTTCGGCAAAAGCCATTCCCATTCGCAAGGTCACAAAAGCCTGATTGGGGCACACAGCAACGCACTGAAAATGGGTAAGCAGGACGGCGGCCTGGATCACCATGGCCCTGTCTTCATCCTCGTCCTCGTCCTCGTCTTCCTCTTCCAGAGGCTGATCGGGGAAGACAGATTGAAGAAAGAGAAGATGTGCTTCGTGATAAAATTGGTTTATATAGCGCTGAAGATCCTGGAGAAGGTCTGGTTTTGCTGTCATGGAGAGACGCTGATAAGCGGTGTGGAAAACGAGGGTGAAGATGCTTAGTAAAAGCATGTAAGCCGGAGTTGTTGTTACTGCGGATGATTTTTGTTCTTCTTGTAACGTTAAAAAAATGGGGACACGGTCCAAAAGATTTTTTAAATGTTGAATGTCGATCAAGGTACTGTACAAAAGGTTATGCGTAGTGAAAAGAGATAGTACTTCATTTGCGAGTTGAGAGGTATAGATGGATGAGGATGTACGGAGAAATTGTTGAAACAGTTTGGTAAAGGTGGACCATATAGAAAGTGGTTGGGACGAAAGATGGAAAAAATCGAATAGGAGAGGTGGCAATGACGTGCTTTGTAAATACCCTCGTAACGATATTTTCTGCTGTTGTCGTCTTAGGGATTCATACAGTGGATTGGTAAAAGTTAACTGTTTACGATGACCAATCGTACAGGTTTCAATAGAAAACTTTTTTTCTTCCTCCGTTATATCGTTGATAAGTGGTGAAGATTTCTTTTTGAAAGATTTTGGACGTTTGACTTTATCGTCATACTTGCAGGTTATTTTGTTTTGAGCACACCTGTTGCAGGGTAATTCTGCAGAAAACGAAATTTTTATTTTATTTTTTCCTTTTCTTTTTCGAACAGGACTCGCTTACTGCCATCGCAACGCATCTTCTTTCCTCGACATGCATTGCATGCCTTTGTTACTTTGTGACGCTTAAGTGGGAAATCGTCGGTTGAACATGAATGCCACCTGTACGTGCCAGTCATGGAAGAGTTAATGGAGAAAAAAAAGAAGAAAAAGAATTAAAAAAAAAAAAAGAAGAGGAAAAAGAGAAAAAGAAAAAGAGAAGAAGAAAAAAAGAAGAAGAAAAGAAGAAGAAGAAAAGACGCTATGAATAGGAATAAAAAGAAAAAAAAAAGGTGAAAGGTTATTTGTTTGTATGGTTCACAAGAGGTCCCCCATGGTTTCCTCGCTTCTGGATTGATTCTCTTTGTTATGTTCTCTCCTATCGTCGTTCAACGTCATGATATAAACTTGACGTTCTTTGTTTTGATATTTTCCTTTTTTCGTCTATTGCATGTCCTATTTAGATAACACAGAAACTCCACTAACCCAACGAAAAGAGGATGAAAAACCCACTTCGATCTACAAAGATATAGTCTATTCGTTTTTTGAAGGATGGAACTGTATCACAGGATAGACTTTTTTTTGTTACCAGGTGAATTTTTTTCCGTTAAGCCATCCCTTTTTACTATCAACCCCCCCTTAGATACTCCTTCTCCGAACGGAAAGATATCCGGTTTTTCAACGTTTCATCCGATTATACATGTTGGCTTAGTTATCATTCATCGTCGTACTTAGTAGTAGGTTAAACTAAGCCATGGGACCTAAATGATAGCTTACCATGTTCCAGATAAAACGGAACGAACAAAAGTACAACCCGAACCGACAGGCTAAATCATATGGTCGCACGCCTGTGCCACCTGACAATTCCCTTTGGTGTATACGGAATGCTTTGGCCGGTCCCCGTTAGGTAGATGGACTTAAAAAAAAAAAAGAAAAAAAAAAAGTCCATACCCATGCCTTTTTATCGAAAATTAAAAATTCTTATAATCAATGATGGAATGCAAATCGAATCCATCTTTTATCGATAAAGAAATGAAATTTTGTCTTTTTGAAAACGCCAATGCTGACGTTCCCACGCCGCCCAATTTGAAAATGACATAAGTAAATACATTCTTTTTTTTTCTTTTTTCGTATCAGACACATGAAATAAGAAAAAGGAAGAAAAAGAATGGGAAACCATTTTTATAGTTTGTATTTATCTTGACTAAAGCAAGAAAAGAAAGAAACGAAAAAAAAAAAAAAAAGGAGAAGTGTTGGGGTTTCTGACATCATTTTCGTACTAAAACACCAACAATAGTGGCTGTACTACTTGTTCATCTTTTTTGCGTAGCAACATGAAAATGACAATAAAATACCTGTCAAGATAATTGCATTAATTCAAAACAACTCAGAGTCGCTGCAGCAGTAGACAGATCAAATGCCATATTTAGAAAGGAAAGGGCTTTTTTAATGCAAGAACAAACCTGTCGTTTTGTAGTTCATCTCCTCTTTCTCTCACTCTTTTTTTTTTCTCTTACGTTATCCGTAGGCGTACACTTCATTCGATCATGTCTCCTTATTAGGGGTTATCACTGTGAGGGGAATTTGAGCATATGCGCATGCATATAATTATTTATAGATTTGGAAAGAAATGAAAAGATTGATTATGAATGAATAAAAAAAAAAAATTAAAGTGAAAAAGAAATGAAAAATTGTTTGTGCGTTCTTTAGACTGTAAGTGAGGTTACATCCAATGTCTTTTTTTTTTAAATCGCCGCTCAACTATCATAATGGAAATCCAACACGCCGCTCCAATGGTATTCTCTTTTTTTTGTGGAGAAGTAAAAAAGTGATACTTTATCGCATCACTATAGATGGGGAGCATAAATAGAAAAGGAGTGATTGGGGAATAAAAGGAGAATAACAATGGAAAACCTGAGATCGGCTTCGAAAAAGGTAAAGGCAAAGATGATCAAGTTACTCCGTTTTAAACAATGTCAGTTGGGAAATGGAATGCATGAAAGAGGATGACTCTAATACTATTTGGAAGATAGTGTTTAGTTGATTTGAATTGGCGGGCACAAGGCAGATAGACGGGATTTGTGTGCCTGGAATCATCCAAATTAGGTATACAATAGGGCGTTAAGAAAACCATATGAAATTAACCCTTGGGAAAATAAAAAAGTGCAAAATAAACTTTGTTGTTGTCTTTTCATCCATCCTTTTTTCTTCTTTTCCTTCCCCCTTTTGTATTGCGTGCAGTATTTTTAAACTATTTCTTCAGAAAAAAATAATAATTTTATGCCACCTTCTTTTCCCCCTTCCCAATCATTACACATGGATGAACTCAGCCGCAGTTACAATCGCATGAATCTTCACGAAATACTCAAAGAAGATCATCCATTGAGTTCAAAAGAGGCTCTGATGGAATTAATACATCAAGTGGAGGATGCCAATTTGCGTCAAACCATGATCATCGAAATGAAACGTGTCGTTGCTGATCATGAACGCCTGGTAACCATGCTACAACAACGAAGTGAGACAGTGGAGCAAGAAAATCTGCAACTCAAGTCTGTTATTGGAGAACATCAACGACGTTATGAAAAAGCTGTACGCGAAATGCAATTTTTCAAAAAGAAATACGATCGTCTTTTGGAAAACAAACCATCCGAACGCACACCAGAATATGTTGACATGTCTAGATCCACAACAGCAACAACAACTACAACAACAGCTACCAACTATCTTCCACCAGATAGTCCTTCTATTTCTTCCATTTCTATGGTTGAAAATGGTTATCCCTACGAAACATACGAATTTGTCAAGCAGAAATCATTGCCAGCACCAGCAAGATCCTCCTACTGGCCTGCTTCAGATCATCACCATCATCGCCAAAGCTCAGGTTCACCAAGTGTTTACAGTGCTTCAGATTCTCAAAGTGTATGTTCTCAACGTACAACCGAAGGTTCCTTTGAAAAAAAATCTTGGCATTTTTTGCGACGTGACCCCTCCATGGCCTCTTCTTACTCCACACCCTCTACCTCCTCCGCACCTTCTCTTGTTTCTTCTGGTAGTTCTGTACATTCTGTACCCATGACCCCTGTCCGATCGACAACAGCCACCAATGGTTATACTGGTTCCTCACTGATTCAACAACGCCGCTCGGATCCTTTGATCTTTGGTGGCTCCGATGGTTTATGGGAAACCATTGCCAAAAGCAAAGGGAGTGACGTTACGGTAGAAAAGATCATAAGGTAAAAAGAAGAAAACCATCTACTCCTACTTTTTCTTTTCTTTGCGTCCTCTTCTTCCCCCCCCCCTTCCAACCCCTCCTCTCCCCTTTTGACATGTTGACCTGTTATCTAACCCATCTTCTTGGTTTTTAGTAACTTCCTCCGACGAGGCGGATCACCCAATACAGCCAAACAATCTTCTTCTGCACAATTGGTGAAATATGGTTATGGTATGATTCATGCTTTGATCGTAACCAAAGCACCTGGATCACTTGATCTACTCCTTCAACAAGGAGCCAATCCAAATGCAATGACATTAGGTCAAGTGGATGAAGACAAGGTAAGCCTAGAAAAAAAAAGAAAACTTAAATCTTAAAATTAAAAAACAATACGTTAGGTTTCGCCTTGTTATTTAGCCGCTAGCGTTGGTTGGCTTCCCGGACTTCAAAAATTAGTACAAGCGGGCGGAGATCTGGTATCAGCTCGTGGGGAAGGTCCCAAAAACAAAACAGCGCTTCATGCGGCCGCTGAACATTGTCATGCGGCAGTGGTAGAATACATTGTCGGCGTAACACAAGGTGCCATTAATCTGGCGCTGGATAGCCAAGGTAAATCAAAATGACTACCATTCATTCATTTTTTTTAAAACTTTCTTTTTTTAGGCGCTACTGTATTGCATTACGCTTGCGCGTCTGGTCATACTGATCTTGTTTCCTTTTTAATTCGCACCTGCCAAATTCCCGTTAATCACTGTGACAGTCGACAAGAATTACCCATCCATTGGGCAGCACGGCACGGAAGACTGGAGGTCATGACATTATTAATTGAACGATTTGGCTGTGATGTCAACGCCTATGTGCCTCGCAAGGTCGGCACGCCACTGGATATGGCAAAATCTGGCTCTCATAAACGTCTTGTTGATTATCTCAAGGGCGTTGGTGCCCTTACGGCCAAAAAGATGGATAAACGACGAGATGAAGACTTAGCTAAACAAGTTCCAAATCATTTGGAATCTACACTTTGCCGAAACGGGTTTTTCTTTGATGACTTTTGATGATCTTTTTGTTATTTTTCTTTTCTTTCTGCGCATATTACTACATCTGGGGTAAAATACCCATTTCCCCAAAGGGGTAAAAAAAAAAAAAAAAAAAAAAAGCCAGTTGAACAGATCATATTCGTTAGTTGTTTTCTTCTTCTTTTTTTCTTCTTTAAGCATCTGTAAATAAAACGGTTCTGTATCATGCATTGACATGCACGTGAAATGGGGGAAAAGGGGAAACTTGGGGAATTGACACAAGGGTGGCGGTTGAAAAGTCGATCACCTAGGGATGAGCAACCTACGACTCGTCGCCGTAGAAAACCAGGTACTAACATTTCCACAGACATTTATTTCCCCCCCCGCCCCTTTTCATTCTACCACTGAAGTGATGGGGCATGATGCAGCGTAATATCACTTGGTGCCAGATGATGTGCTGCAAGGTCATCCCGGATCCGAAAATCGTACATAATTCCCGTTTCTACCATGGTCATCCTTTTTGTAACCAATGATTTTCATTTTTAATGCTTTTGCCCATAGCCAAGATGGTAGTTTTCCCTTGCCTTTTTGCAACAGTAACGGAATAACGTTTTGTCGGTCTTTTTTTGGGCATTGTTTCAAATCCTGAAACTTTCGAACAAAAAGCTTGAATGCGGAGATACACTATCGGACTCATAACCTAGGGCTTTTTTTTTTGTGTACCTCTTGGCCAAGTTCGCACGCGACACGAGTTTCTCCTATTCAAGTCGTCAAACAGCAATTGACAGTAAAGGTTGTCATTCAATTAAAAAGATGGCTACTACCACAGCCTATTTGTTTACCATCAATTGCATACTGACTACGAAACAACCCCTTTGATCAGTAAAAAATGTGCTACTCCGCCCAACGAAGCATTTTCCTATGCTAAAACAAGGGGAGACTGGCCAACATGACTCTTCATTCTCACATAACCGTAGAAAGAGAGAGCCCGAGAGAAAAAGGGGAGCAAGCGGAATGGCAAAACCACGGGTTCTGCAGCACCTTTTTTAGCAGACCGTAAGCAGAATGTTGTCAAAGGACCCAATAAGAAGTGGGAGGAAGATCTCTCCTTCAACGTTTACCCTATATGGGGTCCTCTTTTTTTTTTCCCTCTTCTCTCTTTCTTTTTTCACCTTTTTTTTTTTCCTCCCTTTTGCCTTGTCTCGTCGGGGTAGAAAAAAAACAAGTGACATCTCGTTCTTTTCCCCTCATTACCATCTGCCACACACTTGCAACTCTACTCTATACACGCACACGCACACACACGCACACACATACACACAACACATACACGCTCTTTACCTACTTCTCTCCTTCTCTACTGATCTTCCACCGTCCGAATTCCTCGCCCCCCCCTTTCCTCTCTCCACTCCCCTACTGCCTCTTTTTAACCCTTTATCTTTTCGACCTAAAAAACCTATCCTTTCACCTTGATACAACAGATGCCTCTCCGCGGGGTTGCCGATCATCTTCGAACGAAATGGCGCCGACATTCAGCAAGCAAGCTGTCGACCTCTGGAACACCACCAAAAACCGACGACACCGCAAGACGATCGCACCACCGTACAAAGAGCAAAGCGTCTACAGAGTCAGGGGCAAAAAATAATAATGCAAAAGATCGAAAATCAACATCATCGCCACCCAAAGACTATCCACCAAGTCCTGATACCCTTCTCAATGGAATAGGCGACTACATGTTCCTGAACCAGCTCGGCCATGGAAAATTCAGCAAAGTCATGCTTGCCCAGCACTACCTGACAGGCGAGAAATTCGCCGTAAAGGTATTAAAATGCCCTTAAAAATTGGCTCCCGTTTATTCACCATATCCCTATCTAGATCATCGACAAACGTATTCACGACTATCGAGTGATGTCCCGATTAGTTCGAGAAATTACGTTAATGGAAGTGATTGATCATCCAAATATCGCACATCTTTATGAAACATACGAGACAGCTGACTCGCTCTACCTCGTGATGGAGTACGTGCCGGGTGTGAACCTCGAAGAACATTTGCAGCAACGGGGTGGGGCCTTGCAAGAAGAGGAGGCAAGGTCCATTTTCCGGCAAATGGTGGCGGCTGTAGATTATTGCCACAGTCGCTGGGTCGTACACCGTGACCTCAAGGTAAAAAAGTGAAAAAAAAAAAAATCTCGTTTAGCTATTCTTGTTTGGACTCACGCGTGATACCCTCTGTCTTGGTTAGGCCCCCAATGTTCTGCTCACACCGGAGGGAAATGTGAAGTTAATCGATCTCGGCTTAGGCAATCGTTTTGGATTGCAACGTTTGAAAACGATTTGTGGTACGTAAATCCCCCCTAGTTTGTCTCCCAAAAGTAAAAAAGATTCACGTTCTTGTTTGGTCTGTGCTCACCTAATCTGTAAAGGTTCCATGCTCTATTACAGCCCCGAAATTATTAGTGGCCAGAAATACATCGGCCCAGAAGTAGATTGCTGGTGTCTGGGTGTCTCGCTTTTCCGCATGACCGCTGGTTTTGAGCCCTTTGCCCATGCACACAGTATGTTTTACGAATGCTGCAGCGATGACGGCTAACAAGGGTTCTTCTTCTTTTCTTTTTTTTTTTTTTTGCACTTAAATAACAGCCGTGGGAGAATTGAGGAAAGACGTCGTGAGTGGCAATTACCCCATGCCTGCTCATCTCAGCGAGGGTTTACAGCGGACGATCCGAAAATGTCTTGCCGTAGATCGAAGAAAACGGATGGCGCTCCAAATCGCACTAAAGGACGATCTGTGGCTCAACGACGATAGCCGATTGGAGGATCTGTTTGCGTCGAAACGTGGCGTCGAGGAGAGCGCCTCTGCAACCGAGGTGGACGAGGTCATGCGTTTCAAAGCTGAACGTGAACGAGCTAAACGACAGCACCTGAAAGATCTGGAGGAGGAGAAACGAACAGGCTATCATGTGAAAAAGACGATCATCTACCACCCTATCAATCAATCTATCTATTTCACGAGTAGCACACCACACACATCCAAAATGGAAGTAAACTTTCGCTCACGGGAAGCCCTGCGAGCATCGTTGTTTCAAGAAATCCAAACTATCCTGCACCAGGTGCGTCTCGAGCCTATCCACCACACGCGCCTTGCCGACATGAAGTCGCCGCTGCACTATATCCTGCGCAAATTCAGACGGCCCGACCACCTCTCGCATCTGAAAAAAACAAACTCGACCCTCAGCCTGTCGCAGTTGTACCAACGTGTTACCCATGACCAGATCAACTACTATACTATCCAAGCAAACGTGCGGAGTGTGTCATCAACCACCGCCGTGGATTCCGGCCGATCCTCCTTTTCCTCATTTTCGATGAACAACAGCTACCCCTACTCCCCCCACCACGGCTCCTTTGACTACCAGACCATGCAGAAAGACGAGTACGAGCTGATTCTGCTGGTGCGCTCGGCGTGTGAACTGCTCGGCGTCACCTACCAGCATGACACCCGGATGCGACTGACCTGTATGATGACGCTCCGTCACGGAACGATCGATAAAAATCGCGGCTCGTGGTTCTACTCGCTCATCCCGCGCGATGGCCATCACGATGGGACCGTGTCCACGCCGACCCTGCTGCAGAAAGGCCCACGCTCGTCGTCCAATGACCTCGCCCACGAAAACGGCCGCCGTAGCAGCAGTTTCATGGACAAACTGAGCAACAGCAGCCAGACAAAGGCCAGCCGCTGGAGCCGCCAGTTCAAGCGCCTGTCCATGCCGCTCCACCAGTGGTCCAACTCCATCCACTTCAACTCCTCCGCCGCGATCAGCAACCCCGGCAGCAACACCATTGGCCAGGGCAGCCTCGCGCGCACCGGCAGCCAGCAGCAGCTGGCCCAGCGCCCGTCTCCACCCCCGCCCGCCGAAGAGCCCTCGCTCGACGACAAGCTGGCCCAAGGCAAAGACGGAACCGCCATCTTCACCATTGAAGCCTTCTCTGTGCCAGGCAAAAACAAAGACGAACACGGCGCGACACACAGAATGGTAGGCATCCGTTTCTCAAAACTGAAAGGCTCGTCCAAAGTCTTCAAGCTGGCGAGCGGATGGATCAGTGGTGTACTAGCCACCAGCGTCCACGCGCCAATGTATAATGAATGTCTGAACATGGATATGGATACCTCTGCATGATTTCCCCCACTTCTTCTTCCTTTCATCATCACCATGTAATTATTTCTCATGTATACTTCTTTCTCTCTGTCACTTGCTTTTGTTATCTAACTCTCAAAGAGACAAAAAAAAAGTGTATTTAACCATTGAAAAAAAAAAAAAAAAAAAAAAAAAAGCACACACACAATTCGCTTCATTCATTGCTCTTGGTTTTCATTTGTCGTTGCCCATTTATCCTCCGCTTTCAAGCGGTCCTGCTCTTTAATGATAGACAGGAGATATGAGTCGGCGGGTAGAGCCTCCCGCAGCTTTCGCATGCCTCTGTCCATGCCAAGCGCGCCGCCCAACGTCAGGCCGGTAAACGTGCCCACTAACAAGAAATAGTAAGTAAAGAGCCAATGGCTCACTAGCAGAACCCTCGCGCTTACAGATCGTCACAACGCCATTGTACTTATAGCCTGGTCTTCGCGCATTACCTAGCTACTCTGTCAGCAGGCCATGGCCGATCGGGGGGTTGGGGTGCCCTCCTCGCGCCACTTACCCCACAGCCGGGCTGACATGCCCAATGCACCAGCGCCAATCGCAGCCTAGGTGTTCCATGAAGCAGACAGCAGGGTACCTAGCCACGTACCATTGTAATGAAATTGAACACGGCCGACTTCACAGCCGGTGCCTCCTCCTCATTCGGCTTGTAGTTCTCTAATCGCTGCCTCAGTACATCGTGTCGATCCATCGCAAGCAGAAGACGAAGTGACTGTAATTTCCCGCTTCGATTTTCCCCACTTTGGATTTGTTATTCTCCGTTTCGTAAACGCGAACAATGAAACCCGTACCGTGGCGGATAGCACGGCTCTATAAGAGGAAGTTTCATGTCACTTCTTCTTATTCTTCTTCTTCGTGTCGTGTCTGATGGTCTACGTTCGCTGGTATGTTGTTCTTTTTAGCCTTTTCGCTTGGTGCTGTCGCGTCTTGACGAGTGACACAATCCATCCTCCCCTGGCGGGTGCGTGGCATTCTCTACGCAATGGCACGGGTGATTCAGGAACCGTGGCACCGGCCCCCTCACCATCCGCTTATGCTCCTCCACCTCCTTCGTGTAGGTATTAAAGCGTCCTATCGCACATCTTCCCTCACACTACGACAGATGATCCCTACGGTCCCGGTATCCAACCGCATTTTGCTATTCTAGCCAGCGTGTTGTTTGCTTTGGGGCTGTTTCTGATGTTGCTAGGATTCGCGTATTTTATCTATACCCTGGCAGCTGTAGGATTTATGATTGGAGGTAATGTCACTTGATGATTCGATCGACTGAACGTGTAACCATGCTTTGGCTAGCCTTGATTGCGTGGGTTCTTTTAAGAGCGGCCGAACCCCTTGCTGGCTATCCATCTTCTACCATTGTTTACACCGCTACCTGTTTTGGTGCAGGAAGCCTTCTGGCTGGCGTGGCGATCCTGTGCTGGAAGCGCACCATGTATGCGCTAGGCTGTAAGTGTCCTGTTTATTTCGAAGGAAGGCTAATCGAGAAAAAGTTCTGGCAGGATTTGTGCTATGTGTTTATGTTTATTGTTGGCGAGACGACTATATTCTGCACAACGTATACGCACGAATGTTTACTACGTTTGGGTTTGCTGTGGTCGGCGTCATCGCGATGATGCTATTTGAATTTGCAGCAGCTATCCTGTCCACATCATTGCTGGGTGCCTATGTATTTATCCTGGCCTTGGATCTGTTGGTCCACACCGGCATGGTGACTGGCCCTGCTTCGATGCTGGACGCAAACCCCAATGCTCGCCCGGTCCGGTATGAGCTGAACCACAAGATCTACGCGATGCTTAGTGCTGTGCTTGCCATGTGGCTCATTGCCGTAGCGGTGCAGACCGTCTCCAACCGAGGTCATCGTTTTGGATTCGAGCTTGTAAAAACATGAATAGGGAAAAATAAAAAGGCAATTGTTTAAGCTCTTTGTAACACGTGGGGTTTTAGAACGTCATGTGGAGATGATAACGTATCTTATCTCGTGAGGCACCAATCGCGGGCAGAGGAGATGACCTAATGAACAGGTGCAACGCTTGGTTGATTGTTCGCCGGAAATTCCCCAAACATAGATTATTCATTGTATCTGTGACGCATAGCGTGATGTAGATCAAACGGGCGGAGGATCGAACATTCCCCTATCGACGTTCAAGTGGCAAGACGATTCAGGGAGCGCGCTCCATTCCTTTGGACCCATATCCTTTTTGGATAGCTCAGTACGTAGATCCCATTGGAAATGACGTTACACCATAAGACCAGGTCTCCTATCCATTGCTATCCTTGGAAATTGCAGAAAATCACATTATGTCAGCCTACATAAAACAATGAATTGCGTAATGGCAAACCCAGGCAACCCAAATTTGACCATTCGGCATCTTTCTCTTTCTGAACGTGCGTTTTTAATACAATGAGCAGAGAAAGCCGCTAAGCCCGTTTTTGACAAAACATCCAATTTTTTAGACAGCCATAAACATGCTGCCTTGCAGCCCTCGATTTAGAGCGCTGCAGCCAGCCGTTGGCGACCAAGCTGTCCATGACGCAACCGGATTGTATCCGTGCTTGCGCTGCTAGAGTACGCATTGTCCGCTTTTTCTCAAGTCACTCCTCTGGGAGTCAAGGCGACCAAAACCCTTTGGCCAATCAATCTCCGACTTACTTCTGACGCTCGAAACTTCCCGAGCAAAAGCTTTGCCTCCTTTTTTTAAGACAAAAAAAAAAAACCATGGCAGATCAAGCCCATCGATCTCATTTTTCACAGCCAATTCAATTCGTTGCCAGTCATTCTCAGTTAAAGACTGTACCAAAGCCTAAATCAAACGGAAATGCTGTTGCCGAATTCTATAGAACGCTCATAGCATCGGATACTGCGGAATCAAGCGATAGCAAAAAGCAAGTAGCAACCACAACAGATACCAACATGCGATGGTGCGAGACATGTGACATGGCTGTACCATCCGCATCGTATGATCGTCACTTGCGCGGTACTGCACATCTCGTCAGCGCCAATACATTGGCACCGCCCGATGTGCTTGTACTGAATGCAACCAATGTCGGGTTTAAAATGCTCAAGGCCAATGGGTGGGAGTACGAACAAGGCTTGGGCGTGGATGGCCAAGGAAGACGGCACCCTGTGGCTACGGTATTAAAACAAGATCGACGGGGCATTGGATGTCCAGGAGTGGATCGAAGGAAACGAGTGACCCATCGCTATAGCGAAATCGAGCAAAAAGCCCGAGCACGACAGCTGGCTGAACGTGCGAATCAACCGCTATCTGGAAAAGAGCTTGCGCGGCGAGACAGAAAAGAAACGAGACAACGCACAGCCTTACTTCATTATTTAAATGGATAAAACGATGAGAGAATTCTCAACAACAACAGCATTTATTTTTTCAAGGATTCATGGTGGTGAGGATGGTGATAATGGAGGTGGCGATGGGGATGACGATGGGGATGAATGGGCAAGGATCGAAGCTCCTCAGTGTCTCCATCATATCCAGAAGATGGTGTGGGCACATCGTTCTTGGCGTCGTCGTTCATGGGAAGCGACGTCGACACCCGCAGATTCCTGCTTGGACTCTCATTGCGTGCAAACTCAGCCGCATGGATCGCTCCCTGCTCAGCCAATTCCCGCTCTTTTTCTGGCAAATCTGCAATGTCCTGAACAGGCATGCGTTCTACGCGATCGCCCAAGAACTCGCCCGCGGAAGATGAATCCTGCTCATGGTGCAATGATTGCTTAGCTACACGACCACTCTCCGTGGTAGAGTCATGGTTAGCAGACGCTGCGCTTGTTCGCTTGGCAGTACGCACAGCTTGTTCTATTAAGCCTGGATCTTGATCAGTATCATCGTCTATGGTGTCTAGATCATTGACACTCGATGCTGATGCTTCCACACCCGATTCTGATTCATTGACACGAAAGCCTTTCCCGCGGTCAGTCATGGTGGACTCAGTAGACGGCGTTGGGGGCGTTTTTGACGGATACCTTTCCATGGCGCTCACACGAATAAATTGACAGAAAAATGCAGTTTCAATTTTCAATTACATCACGAGCTTCAGGCATTTTGATCATTTTTTTTTTTTTTTGGGATGTGAGTGGGGGAGATTTTGTGCTGAGCTTCAAATCCCCTCCGCGCTGGTCCTCATCATGCTAGTGCATGAACGAGTCATTGATTCATTTCAGCGCACGAAAGTTACCCATGAATCAACGACTTATTTGAAGAGAAAGAAGATTCGATGGAGCTTAAATTTTTGGAACAAATCCGCTTCTCTAGACGCTGAACGAACATCGTAAAAAAGTTTTCCGGAGGTATAGACTCCTAGATGGGCTATCCTTTGTACACTCTTTCCTGCGCCATAACCCTTTCGCCATGCATAGGATCATATCATGCGATACCGCGTGTTACTATAGAGGCCTCCCATTGCTGGAACGAATATTGATATCTCTTGCATGAAGATAGATGCGGGAAAGAGAGATAAGAAACTGGGGGTGATTGGTTCGACCCATTCCGTCATTTTCATCATGGATGACTCCGTTCCTGACATCATGACACCGTTTAATGATAGAGCCGTGTACACTAGATCTTTTTTTTATTTATTTCTTGAACGATTTCAAGTAGTCTGACACGAGAGAGCATAGCGCATTGGTAGCCCTATCCTATGGGAGTTCTGTCCAAGTAAAAATTGGCTTTCCATTTAAAGCACTTTTCCATCAGAGTAGAAGAAATGGTGTGTCGTAGATTGGAAAAATACAGTGGGACTGAGGGTGTCCTTTGTTCCTAAGAAAGTTTGACCCGATTTTTTATTGTAGGTGCTAGGGGATTCAATGTACAACTACACAAGGTACAGATCCTATTTATCCCAGAAACAACAGGAGAGCTGCACATCTTTGATTATAGGTAGTTTCAGAGGAATTATGTGGAACCATTCAATTCTATTAAACAAGTATTGAGTCATTTTTCTGTAATCAAAGTCAACGAGTTTGTGATTCCTTACGCCATATCCAGCACACAAAGCGTTTTGTACAAGTCAGAGTTCCGTACCTTATCCTTGGCCAAGTTCATTTTTTCCGCTTGGATTTTGATTATGTTTTGTCATGACTTTTGGACCTCTTGCAAGAGATTGTTTCATTTAAAACATTTACTGCGCTTGACATTATCAGACTAAATCCGGCATTGAACAAACAAGCAAGCCTTTGGATAAATTAGATTCTGCTTTACCTTTATCGGTGTGAACTACTTTATTGATTCTTCTTTGCGCTCCGTCAGCCAATTTCGGCGTATCCTCTTGATGGCATAGCTAATTATGTTGCCTTTGATCGTAACTCCATTGGTTGCGAAAGGCTCAATCTCAACCTTCCGCTGATTGCTTAACTGTCTAAATAACTACATGGCAGTATGTTGGATAACATTCTAATGGATAGCAATAAAGTATAATTTTGAAATTTTTTTATTGCTAAGGTCTTGTTGGTTTCTTTTCATTGTCAATCTTTGCGTGAGAGGAGCTAGCAGCACTAACTACATCAGCAAATGGATCATGTTGATTGATAGCAACAGGACTAGCAAAGGCAGATCGGGAAACATATTGCGATACACTTTCATTCTGTTGTGCCCAGCTGGATAGTCGTTAAACAACATGCTTGCCTAGTCTATGGCCGACACTGATGCGTCAAACAGCATGCCAGGTCCTTTTTCTTTATACATCTATAGCAATTTTCTCTATAATGCACGGGCTGAGATAGAATCAAGCGCCACAAGCGATGTATTCAACTTTTGGTGCCCTTCCAGGCTATAAATAATGTGTCTTCTACCGAGGTGGGGGCCGATTGGACGGTCTCCCACTAGGCATCCATTCAAGGCGTCAGCGAATGCAGCTGCTACATCCTGCTCGAGTCATTAGGCAGACTAGAAGTGTGGAGAATAGATTTGGTTTACAGGATGGCCACCCATATTGCCATCGGGGAGGTTTGAAGTGTTTGCCTTATTCTCCTTGATAGTCCCGTTGCACAAAGAAGTCGAGGTTACCTAGTAAATTCTCTTTCATTTGTACAAAGTACCAATATTTCAACATTAAATGTGCCTTTTGTATCGTCGATAATTCATTAAATATAAAAAAAAGTAGTGAGGGGAGCATTGAGGTAGACTAGACTAAAAAAAGGCTCTTAAATAAAAATTTGCTAATTATCAGCACACGTTCGTTATGGTGAACTCAACAGATTTTTTTTTTCCAAAGCGCGGTTTTTGTCACTTCTCGCATCCTTGTCCTACAATATCTACCCTACTTTTATCGAAACCGTCTTGATTTGCTTTTCTAACGGCAAAGAAGTCTTTTTAGCTCTCTTCGGTGTGAAAAGTAGTCTTCAGTTGCCTTGAACGAAAGCAGCACATGCTACGTGTCTCGGATGCTTCGTTTGCGTTCACCACCGCGAGTAGCATACGCCGCAACATTTGCTCTCTTGTCTACATCATTTTGTCTAATGTACAACATGGATCTTGCACGAATAAAGCAAACTAAGCGCCAGTGGGGACGGTAGTCTACAAATATACTCTGCAAGTATACTTGGCATGTGTGAAAGTAAAACAGATCGCCGTAAATCCGCGCAAAATGCACGGACGCACGCCCTTGCGTCTCGTCTTCGACCTGGCCATTTGTGCACTTTCGTGCGACCCAGAGCACAAGGTAATAAATTGCTCTGCTGGTGTGCCCTTCGAAGGACAACCAAAGTTTCTTTAGGAATGCAACTTGAACTTGCTTCATCGACAAACACAGGTTCTGCATCCTTACGCGTTCTTGAGCCTTCTCCTTTCACAGGAAGCTTTTCCAACTTTTCGATGGTTTATGGCATTTATCCAGCAAATAAGGTCTTTACATGCATCATTATGTTGGGTCATAATAGTTGCCGATTTTCTGTGAGCATAAGCTACAAGGCACGGGGAGTGAGCCTCAGTCAACCTACCAGAATGTCCCAGCACGAAGCTTCCTTTGGTTCCCAGTTGGCACCTCACTTCATCCCAACTCTACAACCTGATAAACCATTGAGTGGTTTCGAACATTGATACATGCGATGTGCGCTGCTCCTCCCTTCTCAATTACTCAGCCGTTGTATCGCCTATATGGCCCTCTCGCTTTCTACGTATGAACTGTCATTTGCCCCTGTACACATACATGCAAGGCCATCGTTTGCATGTCTTTCCTGTCAGCCGTCAATCAAAGCAACGTATGAATCAGACAATTCTGCACGCGCATTTCGTTCTTCATTCCCCCAATCACGTCGACATCAAATGCCGTAATATCATTTATAATTCACGAAGTATCTTCAGTTTCCATATGCTCACATGGGCCATTCATTGTTTCCGATATGGCTTCCCATTTCCCCTGCGTGATCGACACATCCAAACATTCTTCATCGGTAATACACAAAATAGTAAAATTAACCAGCTTTTTTGTTCTTCTTTTTTATAAAAAGACTATTTACAAGAGAAAATACAAGTGAACTTTCAGGGAAGGAAGAAAAATAAGTGTGGGAATGTTGTACCGTCCACGTCACGATATTATACGCAAATTTGAGAGAGATAGGAATTAGTTTCACTTGACTTTTTTTATGCCGTTGCTTGTTGAGGTGCCGATGAAGCTTTTGAGGGAACGGCGGTACGCTTGGTCTTGTAATCCTTAATAGCGGATTTAATGGCATCTTCAGCAAGCACTACAAGGGCATGGTTGTTAGCATTGAACCCCTCTCCACAATTGAAATACATACTAGAGCAGTGCAGTTTGACGGGGGGAAGGCAAAGTTCCTTTGCGATTTCGGTATTCTTAATGGCACCTGCTTGTTCCAAAGTCATACCACGGACACGTTCGGTCATAAAGCTGCTGGAAGCAATAGCAGAACCACATCCAAATGTTTTAAATTTGACATCGACAATTTTTCCAGTGGCGTCGTCCACCTTGATCTGCAACTTCATGACATCACCACAAGCAGGAGCACCAACCAAACCGGTACCAACGTTGGGATCATTCTTCGGGAAAGAACCGACATTACGGGGACGTTCGTAATGATCAATGACCTAAACAATTACGACATGCGTTTCAGTAAAAAAAAAGAAATAAAAACAAACCGATGCCTGTATTTACCTTTTCGTGATAGAAACGAGCACCAGTGGTAGCCAAAGGCTTCTGAATCAAACGAGTGGAGCGGTTGAATGTAGTCAAAGTGTTACGCAACATGTTCGTTTGGGAAAAGAAGGACGCAAGTAAAACAAGAAACACTGGGGTGGAATTTATACACTTTTTTTGTTTTTTTTTTAATCTGATATCACAACTTGACTCGGGACTACTAAAAGTTATCTGATTGGGTATAGTCATGCTTTCTCCATTTTTCCCTTCCCGAATCTCCCCCTCTTTTCTTCCTTTCATCCGGTCCAGCGCACGTTCCGTCTCTTCATCTCATAGATGTCTTAATCAAGAGAATCCTATTTTTCATTTAAAAAACAGACGTCACCTATAGGATGATAAGAAATTAATTGGATTCCTTCTGACCTGACCAATGACAGCGCTTGAATCTGTCTCGCTCCATCTACAACGCTGACTCATCACCACACAGTCAACCCCAAAAGAAGCTAAAGTGAAACAGTTGTCCCAATGCATCTGATAAAATGCCTAACAAAGGTGTATAATGCATCTAAACATCGCTACTGTATATTGTTTGGATTGTTTGGTTGCTGTGGTTGAATAGCCGCGGACTACCCGTTGGGTGATGGGCACATTCAATGGCCAAGGCATGGCCATTTGTTGCAACGCTCGGATCTCGGTGCCAAACGACATGAATAGCTGTTGCATGCTGCCACCGAGTGTAATATCGATTCCTCTCTTTCCAAGTTGGCTTATGATCGCGTTCCACAGATGCTGCAAATCTTACTTGGATACGATTCGTCCGCTGACACTGTTATCAGATGCTCCTGTGTCTCTACACGTTTCAATAACTTGCAAAGCCTCTTCGCTAGGCCGCGAAGTTTGTCCATCAATGTACATTCATCGAACAGTCCGTCGCCAACAACAGATCGCGTTCACGGTATCATCGTGAGTACGGGCAAACTCGGCCTTCCGTTACCTGGTTGCTAAATGAATACGGCATAAATCATATCCGTTTTCGGACTTCAACCCAACAGGTGCAGCTTACGGTCTGGGTACATTAAGGCCTGGGCGAAGGGTGATGTCCGTTGCTTGCACCGAGTTCTACATGTTGCCCCACCTTGCAGTGCTATGTTCATCATTTCGTCGTCCTTTTCTTTTTCTTTGAGGAAAACGGGGCTTTTGCCACCGAATTGGGTCAACACAGAAAGACGCTCCAAAAGACTCGCAGTGTATTCATTCATTCATTCGTCGTCGTCTTGGCTGAGTGTATGGCGGCTTTAGTACGATCAGCGTCTTGTGCTTTCTTCCACGGCGTGGTTTTTGCGTTTTGTCTTTGTGTACCCTGCACCGAGTTTCGACGGTTGGTCACATGTTGGCCACCATCTTTAGGTGCTGATCTACCCTGATGTATCGTTTGTCATCCAAACCACAACGGATGTGATTGACGTAGGAGTTCAATATTTGGGTTGATGCTTGTACATATGTACAGATATCGCCTGTGATCTTTGTTGTATTTTTTCAAAATCCTTTTCACCAACTGATAAGCTACCATCTCCCTTTCTAGGCAATACTTCTTGCAGTATCCCACACTACCACCACATACGCACACACATATATATATTCGTACACTTTTAAACACCTCTTAAATATTAGTTGACAGCACTACCTTTTTTTTATTTTAAAAAGAAATAGCACCTTTAAATGTTAGAGGGGTAAAGCATCTATGAAAGGAGACCGTTGAGTCAAAATTCTGTCCAGACTGAAAATACAATAAAATCAAAGAAACTTACCACACGGACGCTGGCGCCGAAGGTCTTGGGGGGCAAGTTCTTGCGGAAACGAGCCTTGACAACACCGTTGGTACCGTGGGTGCGGGCAATGCGACCCCAAATGACACGGATCTTGGAACCGTTGACCTCACGCTGAGCACGGTAGACATAGGCAATGCGCTTGCCAAGGTAGAATTGAGCATCCTTGGTGGACTGAACACCCTCAACCTGGATAAGAGAGACATTGGGATTCTGGTTGCGCTTGGCACGCTCGTAGCCCAAAACACGGCCCTTGCTGTAAAGACTACATAACGGCCCCAATTAATCTCTGCTGTCGTATCGTATCGTCAATCATCTATCGTCGCTCATCTATCATCCGACACGCCCTTCCTCTATCTCCTCTTCTTCGGATGACATACCGTTGCTGGCTCATGACGGCGTATGCAAAAGAGGAAGAACGGGATGTCTGCCTCTCCTCTCTCCAGATGACGGTCCGGGATGCGGGGTCCGAAAAAGCCGGAATAAAACGTCACCCAGTTGTCTTGGCATGCTATTGTCCCGCGAGTCTGTTGAACAAACGCGTCTCATGTTCCAATGATCATGGTCCCGATAGCAAGATGCGCTAGCCCTTTACTGACACTCTACCTGTTCACCCTGGCAGCAGCCACCCTATTTCAATCAACGATCCTGCATATTGGTAAGAAAACACAGTGCACTTCCATAATAAAAACAACTCACATTTTTTTTATCCATGTTAGCTTTCTTTTCATGGCACACACTTGCCTTTTCTCTCATCCTTTTCGTGTCTATTCTTCCCTTATTTTTCCTCAGGTTTTGGGATAGCTCAGGTACGCTGATGATCGCAAGTAATTACACCCACTAACTCCGGACTAGTATGGAACAAAGTCCAACCAAGCGACATGACAGAATTCATCGCTCAGGTCATGTTACGGGATAACTGGGCATCGATGGGCATGTACATCCTTTCGAGTCTTGTTGTCGTTCGTTGCTACTTTTCTTACTATACACCAACTCACTATACCGACAGCCTCTTCATGTATCCCCATGGGTAAAACATTGTGACAACAATACCATGCCACTACGATCCTTACAAAACTTTGATAGACAACGTTTGGGTGCGAGACAGTTGAATTTGGAAAACATTTTTATTTCTTTTTTTACCGTTGTACTCGGTGCTTCCTTTGCGATCAAACGCATTGTTGAACGAAGATCCATCGTCGAAGTTCCTGCAGCCAAGGTAGAAAAAAAAACGATCCACATCCGACCAGCATCAACTAATGGCTTTATAGCAACCGATACTTACAGAATTGAAGACCAACGTTGCCACATTGGCCTATAATTCATTCAAATGGGCTCTTCACGTGTTCAAATACACGTACGTGGCTTTCATCTTTTTCCACGGTACACTTTACTATGGCATTGCCAATCTGTTTGGTGCCTACACAAAGTAAGTAAAAAAGCAATGGTGTGTGTCATCTGATAAAATGTTTAGAATTCTCATTTCCCCTGTGATTGGCTTCCGATGGATCGATCTGTACTTGTTCATTCGTTTGATCATGGCTGGTTCTCTGGTTACTTTCTGTTGGGAGATTATGGATCGCATCTTTGACGTGTTTTTCACCATGGTGAGTTTTTGTCCCAGGCATCGACCCAATCCAACCTTTGTTTTTTGCCATAGTCGTACCCTCTTTCCGATCCCAAAGCAAACTATTATGATCACCTTGTCCAGGGACTCCGTACAAACAATAATGCAATGATTCAGGTAGGCGAATGACTTTTTCTTTGTTTACAAGAAGATATTGATGGTGGCATATCAGGCCTCCGCTTACTGTGAACTTGCACAACTGGCAAGCAAGACCTCGGATCGACGCATTGCTTTGTTCAATCAAACTGGAAAAGATATGACGGATTCTGCTTGGTCACAAATTTCGAAGGAATGTTTACAAGTGATTCAAGCGCTCCGAACGATAATCGAGAACGAATACAGCACGACAAAGAAACGTAAGTATCGGGTTGATCTTGGTGAAACTGACGGTCTGTTTTAGCTGCAGAACCAGTTGTTGCACCAAGGCCCACTGTTCCTCCTGCCGTTAATCGCATTGAACTTGTGGACGCCAACGTTTTCGCCACGCCTAAACCGAACGTATCGTACTTGGATGACCGAACTGGATCTCTGTTCACCAATGTGACTACGCTGTCAGAGACACCGGATTTGTCGCCATCCCCCATTGACATTGTTTCCGAAAAAATGACAAAGCAACTATCGTCTCCTCGTGTCGCCAAGTTTTTGAAGAGAGTAGAAGTAAAGGCTCAGAAGTGGCACTGGATCAAAGAATTGTATGAGGAAACAAGAGTACGAAGAGTACGATCGGTCTTCTGCAATCTTCCTGTGCTTCTATGGTCCATACAAGGTAAGCTGTTTTTGTGGATAACTATCCATTCATATTCTCCTGTTTGTAGCCCTTGGCTCTCTTACCGCAGCTTCGCTAAAAGAAGATCCCTATGGCTATGTTCAGCGTGATATCGGCCATGTCTTGGATACATTCCTAGGATGCTTAGCAGAGATCCAAACGTACTTAAAGACCCCTCCGGAGCAGTACCGAAAACTGGCTTCTGGATTCCATGGAAAGGCTGTATTAAACGAACCTGAGGCGGTGATCATGGGTAAGTGCAAAAACGGGTTCTCTTGCAATGGTGTTAAACAGGGGTTTATTAGCATTACGAGAGGCTGTATACCAGATCAGAGTTGCCTTTAAAGATCATCTCGATGGCATTGCTGTCAAGAAACAGTATCAACAGACGTGGCAGCGATTTATCGCTTACGAAGAGTAAAGAAAACAAAGGGTGGAGCTTTCCTAGTTCGATTCCGAATACACAATCGCACATTGAAAGTGATAGCACTATGGCATTGTTCATTTTAACATCTCTTAGAACACATACGGTGTTCGCAGACATCTTTTAATTTCTGCAACATGTAGTTATTTACATCTGAATGACAAAAGGTTTTTTTTGTATATGAAAAGATAATTATGAAGTGACATTCAAAAAAAAAAAAGGGAGGGGGGTTTCTTGAGCCAGTGAGATTTTTAAACGTTGTTTTCTCATTACGCCCATGGCGTTTGCTCCAGTAAACATATCGGTTGCTGCACTCACGCCCTTTGGGCAAAGATTTCCTACGGACGATTGCACACTCCTTGGCTCCAAAGGATAGTTGTGATCCGAATAAGTGGTTCGTTTAAAGTTTTACTGTTCGTGTCGTGGTACTAGGAGTGGAACTTGAAATTTAAAGCTTTACCTGCACAATCGCGTCTTTCTGTTCCTTTCTTTTTTTTTTTTTTTGGACTATGCCAACTACTTGCCCTACCTTCTCTGCACCTGTCGGCATTCCAGTATTTGGACTTGCATTCATCAGTCCCGATCAACTTGTCATAGGTGGCGGAGGCGGTGCTGGCCGATCGGGTGTGAAAAACAAATTGGTTAGTGATGGGCGTATGGTGGCATCCTCTGATATTTACACGTCATGACGATATTAGGTCTCCTATAAAGTAAATGTACGCCGAAAAGATCTTGAGGAAGAAGGCGTCTTTGAGGTCTCTTCCGATGAAGATGCGCCCATGTGTCTTGATGTGCATGTTAAGGTAGAAGGAGATCATGGACAATAGTGATACATACTGACTGCTAGCATACAAGGACCGCACTGTGATTGCAGGTATTAATGCGTCCGAGACGTTGATTAAAAAAGGAGAAAACGAAAACTGTCGGTTGTTCAACGTCAAAGAGAGCGAGTGAGTCTTTTTTTCTTTTTGAGCTGTGAAAGCATAAGGTATTAAGCTTTCTCTGCAGGATTTGTGCCTATCGTGCAGTAGCCACGATGAAGAGCAGAAATGTCGAAGATTATCAGGTAAAACAAGGGATGATTGTTTTTACATACATTTTACTAAAGTCTCTGGTGGGTTAGAAAGCTGTACGATTTAGTTTTGATGGGAAAATGGTGGCTACAGGCACCACAGATGGTCAAGCGAAGGTGTTGCGTTATCCTAGTCTTGAAGTGGCTGCGACTACAGATTTGAAGGATGAGATCCTGGATGTCGATATCAATCTGGAAAATGACAAACTGACTTGCGTGCTTCGCGACGCTCTGAAACTGGTTACATTACGAGGCAAAAACGCTGGTCAAGTGATCCAGACAGTGTCAGCATCTACCTTGCACAAAAACCTAGGACTCCAGTTCCGCTGTTTCCGGTTCGTTGAATGCATGTTGCGTTACCTGTCAAGTTTTCTAACTAGCCATATGATCCAGATACGGTCGAGGATTTTCCAAAGAGGTGGCCATAGCTGTGGCAAATAGTAAAAAATCAACGGGCTATCTTTGTCTTTTTGATGCATACACGCTCGAACTGGCTAAATTGGTACAGGTGAGCAAGAAGCCCATCACCGCGTTCTGTATCAGGTAAACAAGACAAGAAGCAAAAAAAAAAAAAAAAAAAAATTAACGGATAAGTACAGCCAAGATGGATATGTGGTTGCCTTTGCATCGGCAGACTTTAGTGTGACATTAATGGATCTATCGACGATGAAGGTGAATCGCCAGAACCCTTATTGTTTCCCGTTGTCGCTTATCGTTCTCTGCTATTTTTTCTAGGTTCTTACCCAGGTCAAAAATGCTCATGGATTTTCCATCACCAGCATTGCTATTAGCCCTAATCGTCGATTACTCGCCACCGGTTCCGCAGACAACACTTGCCACCTTGTTGTCTTACCGGAACAATTTCCTCGAGGTAAGCAAATAAGATACCACGCTGAATCCCGAGCTCACCCAAGTTGAACTGTAGCTTCCATCAACCCATTATATACAATGCTACTGGCTCTCTTCATCGCAGCGATTGTCTTGTGGATAACGACTATCTACAGCAGTGGTCCTGCCCCACCAGGTTTGTTTGGAATGAGATTTGTGAGTGATGCCATGCCCACAGCAACTTTGCAACCATCTATGACGGAGACATTGGCATCTCTTCAATCAACCGTGACATCGACAGCCAAAAGCGAATTGTAATAGACACATCTAACAAAAGAAGTGCGTGTTCGTGTATGTGTGTGTATGTTGCATTTTATTCAACTGGAGTATATCTATTATTGTTGGTCCTTGTATTGCTTTGCCCACTAATAAAACCATGTTCATAAGACATATCGATAATAAAAACAGTACACTTACCATCATTGAAGGGATCCAACGCTTAGGCTGCTGATAACGCACCTGAAGAAAAAAAAAAAAACGAATGAACAAACAACTCGACCAAATCTGTTTTTCCTTACCTCCTTGTCGGCAGAGAGTTTCCAGATAGCAGCAAGTGTAACGGTCATACCGAGAGCAGCAATGGCTGTGTTGGATTTCCAGGCCTTGGGTTGCGACCACCAACCACCGGCAGGAGACCTTAGAAGAGAAGGCTGTGAGCATGACACGATCCATGTTTTTTTTTTCCTTTTTACCAGACGTCTTTAGGATAGGGGAATCGGCTAACAGCACCCTATATCATTCATGTAAGTAAAAATCGAACATACGAACAATGCAGTTCTATCCCCTACCATGGCAATGTAATAAGGCTTTTGTTTTCGTGTAGAGCGTGAATCTCCACCGCTCTCGGACGGTGTCTGGAGCCCTACAATTTTTTTAACACGTGACTGTATGACGTAATTCAATACCGTGTCGATGAGTGAGCAGCTCCCAACTGCCAAACTGTCCTGGACGGTGCTGCCTGGCGAGATGTTAGTTGGCATTCAGATTCGATGTAACGAACTAATACATCACAGATGTTCCGTCCAACATCTCTATTCAAAAATATTCAAAAATAATTGAATAGCAAAGAATTGGGTATCAGGTCTAAGTACAACTTACTAGAGATATATTGGTGCAGTGTCTGCCATACGCGCGCACTGAGGGCACAGTCGGATAGTGTAGACAATAATTCTATAATTGTTACGAGCTATTCTTGTGTTAAGGAAAAAACGTACGTACGCAGCAATTAACTACCAGGTCAGCGTCTATCAGGGCATTCACTGCTGATATGTAGAATCTGCTTGTCGTCGTCTAAACAATGTTGATGTTTGTGCTTATGACGGCGCCTCCTGATAAACTTTTTACTAAGGATTCATTTGTAAAAGCCATCTTCCATTGTGTCCGGTTGCTTGCCAAACATACGATGATTGCATAGCCGCATGTTATAATCGCGGAAATCGACAGTGTCGTGGTGACATACACTGCACACTTTACTAATTTTATATTCGTCGATGCATATGACAGAACATAGTTGTGCTAGAGCTTGGCGAAATGTCTGTATGGAGAGCGGATATCAATAGAACTCTCACTGCTAAGATATATTAAACACCCTCACCTTTACTGGAAGGGGAGCATAGGTTTTGTAACCTCCAGTGTGCAGATCGGCATCACCGTATACTATAAGGACTCGACGCTGGTTACGTCTACCAATTTGGTTCCGACGGTGCTTCCAACTTTTTTGTTGCCGCGATCTTTTGTATGTTTTGAATAGGAGGCTGAGGCATTAGAGCACAATTAATAAGCGAACAGCAAAAGACTTTTCTAGCCACCAAACCTAATCAAGTATTTCAAGTCGATTAAGAGAGTGATGCTTGACTAAACCACTAAAGTAAAAATGGAAAATACTATTTCGAAATGTCTTGTATAAAAGAAAACAGCGTACTGAAAAGTGGTACTGTTAACTTTTAAATATACTAACCGTCTAGCGCCTCCTAAATACAGAAAAGATCCTTGATCTAGATCTACTATACTCGACATTTTTTTATCCCAACTTTGAGCGTCTATTACTCTTGATAACTTCAACAAAAGGCCATCTACAATACATACATGCATTTATAGGATCTTTATGAACAATTCTATTTTTTTGCAATTTTCCACCAAAAAAAATTAGAAATAGGAGGTCAAAGTTGGGGTATCCCAATAGGGAAATGTGAACAGTGCAATTATCAGTTTACTGCTCTGAAAGATAATTTGCCAAGGCTTTTGGATAGTGTTCCGCTTTTCTGTACCATTCGAACGCCTTCTCATACCTACTATTAACATCTTTTCTGCTTCTATACATATCTCCAAGGTAAGCTTGTGCGTCAGCATTATTCTAATTTGTTGCTTTCTGGAACCATTTAAATGATTCAACATAGTCTTTCTTCACACCTCTCCCATCTCTGTACGCAAGGCCGAGTAGATTTTGCGCATGAGCCTTGTTTTGTTCGGCTGCCTTTGTACCATTCAAATGTCATTAGATAATCTACGTCTACATCCATTCCATCTCTGTATATGTCTCTGAGGTAGGCCTGTGCGTCAGCATCATTCTGATCCGCTGATTTCTTGAACCACTTGAATAATTTAATATAATCCTGTTCCACACCTCTTCCATTCTTGTACGCGGATCCCAATTCATTTTGTACATAAACGTTGCTTTGTTGAGATGCCTTTGTGTATCATTTGAACGCTTTCACATAGTCTTTGCCCACTCCCATTCCATCTTTGTATGCATCGCCAACGGAGGTCCGTGAGCAAGCATCATTCTGGTCTGCCGCTTTTATGAACCATTGAAATGATTTGGTATGGTCAACAGCCACGCCTTTTCCTTGTCTATACACATGTACAAGTCTCGTTTGAGCATTTAGAAGGCCGCGTTCGGCAGCCTTCTTGTACCATTCAAGTGCTTCAACATCGTTTTGGATCACTCCTGCTCCATTACTGTATGCAAAGACTGAAAATCAAATAATCCAAATATAAATTGGACGACGAAGAGCAAAAAAAGTCTGGTGTCAGTAGTATCGGTAGTTAAATTTTTATTCATGTTTTCTTGGTAAGGACGGTTTTCTTTTTTCTATAGTACATTTCCTTTACGCTTATTGCATTTGTACAGCCCATAAAGAAACCCTTCTTGCAGCCTTCAGTATAACTCTCAGCCCACTTCATCCTCCCCTTCAAGCGTTCCTGTAGTGTTGGTTATCTGACGAAATCGAAACTGATAAGTTCGTGAGACTCGGTGCACTGTTTTATTCTTGTTAAAAAGAACGAGGAACTAGTTTTACTAGAAACTCTTCTAGATAACCGAATTCAGCGGAGTGATGTGTGGTTTACGTATTAGGAACTGTTGCATAGCATTGAGTTGTTTAGACACAACAGTTCCCTATATGATGTGATGAATTCGAAATCGTTTGTAGTATGGAAGGCGGCTTCTGGCAGTTGATCTTGATAGACTTTCACCATCTTGCTATCAGCTTCCGAAATAGCCAAATTGTTTGGAGATGCCATTGGAGTCACTACGAACTCAGAAGAACCAGAAATCTGTGAATACTTCCGCTTGCACACCCCTAGGTTATCAATCCTATCTTGAGCATAGAGGACGAGCTTCTTTTTTCGAATCAGACGAGGGATCTTCCGCAGCTTTTACTATTTTCTTAAGCTGGGACTCCATTTGATCGCACACCTTTAGCAGCACAGCACGCGTCTGATCTTCGCTTATTTTGAACTTCGTCTGTAAGTATAGGTGGTAGCTTTTTCGAGTGCAAGCTTGACGCATACAAAACATCAGACTTGTATTATCTGGCCATTCACTGTCAGCAGCAACGTAGGTATGGTGTTTGCGGTTGTCACTTAAAGATACTTTGCTGTATCTCTCTCCACTTGAACGTGTTCGCCTTCGTTTAAAATGTCATATATCGATCTCATACTTTTTAACTGAATAATTGCTGGTGCAGACAGAGTCGTTTATTTCCAGCTGCCAAATTCTTTTAAAAGAAGGTCTTATATCACCACCTGTGGGGAACTTTATTTGAAACGTCATTGTTATAGTTTAGTGTACCTACGAGCTCCGAGTACGCGTGACTTCCGCTCGCATTTATCTTGTCCGCTAAGATATCACTAGAAAACGCTTTCGTACATGTGATTTGCATATTTCTCTGTTTTGCCCTTTCAACTCCTCTTTCTCGTGAACAAGCCTGCCACCTGCGTAGTGTTTTAAGATTTAGCCTTCTTTCCGGTGCAGCATCAGCATACCTAATAAAATATTGGAAGGACAACAGTATCCAGATCGTCCAAATACATTTTGTAATTTGTAGTACTTTTCATTGTCAGTATCTGCTTCTAATGCTTCTTTTACTGCTTTTTCTAAATATTTATTTGCTTTGACTGAAGTTAATGGAGTTGGACCTAGCATAACTTTGTTCATTTACCGCTTTCCTTTTTAGACATCTTACTTCCGCGCAAGTGATATATGCAATATAGCAGTTCGTTGAATTAACTGAAGCGTTATCCACTGCCTGTTTATGGGAATGGCAGTATTCTTCTGCGCCAGCATCAAAAGTGAACGTTGTTGGGAATAATTTACGGCAGTTGCAGTCAAAGAGTAATCCGTTTACGCGGTTATCCACCGTAACTGTCTCTGTGCATACATGATCCATAAGTGAACTTTCATCGATCATATTGAATATGATATTTTTATCCAGCCCAACTATCAATGCAGGCTCTTTCGAAGCATCTCCATCAAAGTGAACTCCACGTGTAAATTGTCAAAGGAGTTTAGAGGATGGTATGCTACTCATTGTATACTATGTATTAAATAAACATTGGTAAGACAAAATACGTCTCTACCTTCCAAGTGATTACTTTTTTATTATCGTTAAGAGATATCGTGAGAAGAGAAGAAATAGACGATGCTTCACGAAATTGCATAGCTTTAAAAATACTATCCAAACGGCGCTACCTTTCTTGGCGGATAAATATGTAACCGAAATTTGTACATTTCCTTGCTGGGCGTATACGAAACACCGACAGCAACGGTAACTTCATGGCAAGCCAGGACGAAGAAGTACAGGCAGAATTATCACCCATGCTAGCGCGATGCCATGCTATGGAGCGAAGGCTGGACGACATGGGACAAAAATTTGAGGCATACATTCAGAGAACAACTGAGCAAGCAAAGATCTCTGGTGAACATGCCGAACAGGAAGAAGAAAAATTGCTGCGTAAGAACCGGTTTGAGGTCATCATATTAACTAATCAGACAATAACAGAGACTCAAGAGCATCTCAGAAAGGAGATCGAGCGTATCACTCACGAGATCCGTGAAGAGGGACAGAGTTAGTGATCGCGAGAAACGATTGTGTCAGAAACTCAAGCGAGGTGGATTTTTTTTTTTTTTTTTTTTTTTTTTTTTTTTTTTAGAATTGCAGATCAAACAGCAACGCGCTGCTGAACTGGCGAAAGAAACAGAGAACCAAAAGCAACGGCAAAAAATTGCCAGCGTTCGGATGCAACAGGCGCTAGCAGAGCGTGATGCTTTGAAAGAAAAACTACGACGCAAGCAAGAGGGTATTTCTTCGTTTCTCATATAAACATTGACGAAACCAATTTGAGATAGACAAGGATAGTATTCGACGCCGACATGACATTGAAGCACGAAACTCCGAAATCGAGTTGGCCGCATTGATCGACATAACTCAATTACGCATCAGTTCACCTGGAGGTAAGTGATATGGAAAGAAGAATAATGAATTGAACAAGTTCTAGTGGATCGGACGAAATTTGAATTCACTTATATTGACGAGGATGATTGGGATCGGATCTTCTACATCGTATTGGATATAGCACCAGATCGTGTTTATTCTGGTAAGGAACAGAGTACCACCATTTCAGTTTCTCACTTTTTCTTCTTTAGTGTCAGAATGTGTACCCGAAATTCCAACCATATCAGAACTCGTTGAGCAACTAAATAAGCATCGTGATTTGCCTAAATTCATCAAGCAAACACGCAGTGCCTTCTGTGCTCTCGTATCGTCGTAAGAAGAAAAAGAGTCGGGTGGATCCTGCTGCTTGCAGATCCATTTTCTTGCCATCGAATTCCCGAAGGAGGAATTTTCGACTTTCTCTTACAGTGGATTCACTTCATTTGTCCCGCCTTCCATGTGGGGAAGGTTTTCGTTACAATCGGAACGAAATCTCGCTTGTTATATGCTCTGTGTAGTTTGCCAAACGAAAGCTGATTAAAATACACCGACAACATTAAGCGAATGACTTTTAATATAACTGTTTTTGTCGAGTTATTATACTCCCACCACGGCTATTCGCCTGCAGCGATATGCATCTGATCACTTCCAATAGATACTATTATAGGCACTTGTACTAACTATCGAAAAAAAACTTGAAAGCGATATTGGCAAGGTCGTTATGCGGTGCGGTGGGCAAGCAGTGAGAATGGAGGCTTGTGTGACTGTGAATTAGATGTGAGACGCGGTGCGGGCAAACTGTGTCGCTGAGCGGCTACTTCACATGGCGAGCCAACCACTAAGAAGTCCTTCTTCTGCTGTCAGACATTCACAACCATGGTAAATATAACGAAAAAGCGTAGAAGAGAGGAAAAGGGGAGAAGGATGGATAGATGAGTGGATGGATGGGTGCAGGAATGCCTTGGTGACTCAACAATCGACGGATCATCAAATTTTGCGTCCTGGGGATAATTCAGTAGGGCATCGTTAACCATTTCCACCTTTCGTTGTGTGTAGGGTATTGACTTGAAGAACCACCACGTCAAGAACTCCAACAGGACGGCTCCTAAGTCTGATAACGTCTACTTGGCTTTGTTGGTCAAGGTAATGTATTTTTTTTTTTGGGTTCATCGTGTTTTCGAGAGATAGGCTGACATATTGAATCATTGGAAAGTTGTACCGCTTCCTTGCTCGCCGTACCGATGCCAACTTCAACAAGGTTGTCTTGAAGCGTCTCTTTATGTCTCGTGTCAACCGTCCCCCTGTCACCATCTCGCGTCTTGCTCAGAACGCTAAGGATGGCAAGACCATTGTCGTTGTTGGTACCGTCACTGATGACTCTCGCATGTTGGAGGTTCCCAAGCTTTCCGTGGCTGCTCTTCGATTCACCAAGACCGCTAAGGCTCGCATCTTGAAGGCTGGTGGTGAAGTCTTGACTCTCGATCAGTTGGCCCTCCGTGCCCCCACTGGTTCCAACACCTTGTTGATCCGTGGTGCTAAGAACTCCCGTGAGGCCGTCAAGCACTTCGGCATGGGTCCCCACAAGAACAAGAAGCCCTATGTCCGCAGCAAGGGCCGCAAGTTCGAGCGTGCTCGTGGTAAGCGTGCCAGCCGTGGTTTCAAGGTTTAAATTCAAAAATAAAACCAACCTATGTCTGTTGTATTTTTCCTTCAACGACATATGCTTCTTTGTCGAGAAAAATTGTTTGTGTATTACGGTTTTCGGGTAGAAAGGGCAGTATCGAGTATTTGGTCTGGGTAGAGCTCTGAAAGCAATGCGGTGTGGTAAGGCAGAGATGGGAAAGTGGTCATAGAATTTGTCCCAACTGTATGCCGAGACAGAGCAAGTCGTGGGTCAACTGCGAGCCATTGCTCTTCTATCGCCTAGACATTAGAATGCAACACCTAGGATAATTGTTTTAGAAGAGAATGCACTGTTTCTGATTTTTGACCAGGAGTTACTTTATGTTGAAAATTAATTGAGATCGGGCTACATGCGAAGGTCAAAACAACCAGACTTGCATGGCACGCTTAGAGTTTCCCGGAAACCCCAATCGTCTCAGAGAACCAACAGTTCCTTCTTATGTTCTTTTTTCACTTGGATGTTATTTGAAGAAGGGATATCTGACTAGAACATCAACAGATGAGAAACTTTCGTTTTTCGTGCTTGTTGGTATCCCTTGATTGTTCTAGATATGACCCCCAGCTTCTAACCTACTTCAGGGACAGGATCTTGACAATATGCCTTTTTTTTTTATCACACGAGAACAACTCTACTACATTTACCTCTTATCTAACCTCTACTTGGAGTAAATGGCACCCTTCAGTCTCATTTCCTAACCGTTTATCGATAAGAACTGTATTTTCGAAAATCAAGATGTCTTTGATCACGTCAACTATTTTATCTGTCGGATCATAGTACTGTCGATAGGTACATAAGAAGCAATGTATTCCTTCATTTACTGTTGATTGAATGTTTTTTTTTTTACTCTACTCTGTAATAAATATGGCGTCTATGGAGAGCTAATCAAGAATTAAATTTGTGGTCATTAGTGTATAGAGTGACAGCAATCTCATATTTTACTTACATCAAGTTGCCTTCCGTAGACCCGATATGTATTTGAGCAGCATAAAAAGACATCCATGGTTAGCAAATGGAACACTACTTGTGGTGGCAATTTGCTTTACTCGCAAAGACAATTCCGCCCTAAAGGCGGAGGCCGGGCCCGCACCTGGGGCTGGTGGGGCAGTCATGGAGGAGATTGTTCTGGCGTCTCGGACCAGTGTTGAAAGTAGCACGGCAGAGGACTTAAAGCGATGCGAAAGTTGTGCTTCACTCAGTGTGATGACGCTTACTTAAGTGGCAAACAAAAGTTGCGCACACAGCACAGTACGGTTCGGGATAGAGGTTATACGGACTAAATAACAGACAAAAAGACATGAATAATCATGTTTACGGATAGATCGATATCCTTACCGTGATGCTTTTTGCAAACAGAGCCAAAGAAAAAAAAATAAAAAGGAACGATCTTCCCTTTAAAAATATGGTTTCTTTTTTTGGGTGGAACATTTCCTTATCTGAAAACACAATGAACCAAACCATTGCACAAACCCCAGGTAATCTAAGCCCATCAAGTAAACCCATGTAGTCCAAGCCCGCTTCAATTCGACGATAAGTCGATTTAGAGCCAACGTAGAAATGACATGCATCTCCCACAAAATGTTTTAGCCAACCACGCAAAGACATTAACGGCTGCCCATAAATAAATAGGAAAAACGCTGTATTAATAACATAGGCACGCGTGTTTCGTCACAGGACGAAAACAAAAGGTTAATCAATTTGATTAACTACTTATGCGAAACAGAAAATATACATTAAAAAAGTGTAATTGAAACGAAGTTCTGGGTGACACCCCTTTTTTAAGCTATCATCTTTAGTTCTTCGCCTTCTTGGAGGGGGGCTCATCATCTAAAGAATAAGATCAGACACTGACATTCTGAAGCAGCACAAGATACAAACCATCGTCCTCCTCATCTTCGGAACCAAGATCCTCCTCGTCATAGATGATAGATTCCTCGTCATTTTGATGGTACCTATTATATCAGTTAGTCACGATCATCATGGTCTGTACGATGATTTGCCAACACTTACTCCATGGCTCCGGGGAAAACATCCTCGCTACATTCCCTGGTTAAAGCTTGCTTTACGTTTCTATTCACTCACCTCAAGACAGCACCAATGCGAATATCATCATCACCGAACCACTCAATAAGGGAGACGGGGAAATCATCATCATCCTCGGAAGGAGCCTTGCGCTTCTTGCTAGGTTCCTGCATATTTGTAGGTTAAGAAACGCCGCTATCCTATATCTCTTGTTTACCTTGCCCGCATGATAGTTGATTGTGGTCTTGCTGTTGACCTTGCCACCATCTTCCTCAAGGATGAACTCCTATAGGATGGATGAGCCTCTAGGACTTCCCTTCCTGAACTACACTTCCTACCTTAGTCAATGTTTCATTCTTGAAAATGGGGTTCTTCTCGAATGTCTGTAACACATAAAATTAGATTCCAAAAAGACAATACTATTCCTTCTTACAGCAGTGATCTTGCGGTAGTCTGGGTTGTTTTCATCGTACTCAACATGGAAGTCGGTCATTTTCTCCATAGCCTACAGCATCCAGCATGATTGTTTAAAAATCCCTTTTTAAATGCATGCATTTGCTAATATTACCTCAAGATCAGACTCGGTAAGGCCAGTAGAGAAGAAGGGGTGGTTGCCAAACTAGAGAATAATACAATGTAAATGCACTTGCTGCGATGGCACACAATGAAACTTACAACATCGGTCCAGAAGTTAGGGATCTTCTTGACAATCTCGCGACGCTTTTCCCACACAGGCTTCATAAGCTTGCGGCTGTAAGCTTGGATCTGATCATTGATCTTATCGGTCTCCTCCTCAAGAGCAGCGATTTCGTTATGGAGAGCTTCTTCAGTTGCCATTGGTTACAAGGAAAAAAAGTCGTGAAAAAAAAATAAAAAAAAACGCGAACTTAAAAAAAAGCGCGAAACCCGTGTGACGGTGAAGGCTGACGTTTGCATGAAAAGCCCTGTGCACCTGTTTTTGTTAAACCCCCTCCCCCTACATTCTATAGATTCAAATTTTAAGCATATAAAGGGGACGTCGTACTTTTAGCTTTTGATCGAAACTGCTATTGCGGTAGCGCAGAATCGACGATGGTATTGGAGTACTGAACTCCCGCTGACGGTTTACGGCGGATTTGATAAATTGAGACTCAGATTACCTTTCGTACGTCATTGCACAACTTCATACAAGCGAGAGCATGTTTATTGTTGGAGAAAGACATCTCCATAATCTTTCGTCTACAAAACTAAATTTATAGAGTTGATAGATAGTTTGATTATGACAACTAGTGCTGTAGCTTTAGCATACACGTTCTGTATTCCACTTTTATGTTATCGAACTTCTGGAACCTCACAGATATCGCTAATTGATTAGAAGCGATGCTACCAAATTCAATAATAGTAGCACAACACTTGTTCCTCCTGGATACCTCATCAAACGAGTAAAACCTATGGCTCATCAGCAAACCCTTAGTGATGCCATTGATTTGATATAACATAACAAATTTTTATTATTTAGCTTCCACTCTGCTTGTACATATAAATATTCGTATATCCGAAAACTCATGTTAACCAAAATTTGATTATTCTTTTGCTCTTCGTGGATTGGCTCACTCTTGTCAACCGGAACATGATTTATTTTGACTCGCCATAGTTTATATTTCACTAACTACAGAGTGGGAAAAGCTATATTGGTATATGGTCCAGGGATTGTGATAAAGGTATTGAAAGGAAGTGGAAGGGTATATTGTCAGGTATACATTGGCTGGATACTTTGTCTTACCAATGGGTCACTATGCGTTGGTGATTTGAGATTTGTTTATTGATTGAGAGGATGGCTTGGAAAAATCCCATGAGCACATGCATGAGGTGTATATTCGATGCCAATATAACTCCATTGGATACATCTGCAAACACTTATCAAACAAAGTTCAATTTAAGGTAAAAGCCAAATCTTATTGCTTCAGAGACAAATTTCCTCTCAGATAAGCATATATGGAAATCATTACTTGCTTTAAATCAAGTGGCATAGAGATCATTGTGAATAGGGGAGGCTACCGCTCTGCAACCGCTGAAGCTTTATTCAACGTAGAGACGCTGTTCACCAGTTTTTAGCCCATAGGATGATGGAGGAAATGAAGTAAGACATAAACATAAATAGAATAAAAGCTATCTTTGTACTGATCGTGATGTATAGAGTTGAGTTGTGCCTGAGGTTTCCGATTTGTTTTGCTACAGAAGATGGCATAACGTCATTCAAAGTCCGTGGTTGTCATGTTATCTCCGACGAGAGGGCGAAACTACAAACTTCTTCACACTGGTGCGCATTCAAAGATAATGGCGGGATTGAGAAGTGAGCCTAGAGAAAATAGATTTGTTTAACCAGACTCTATGTACTAACGTCTTATTTTTTTCCTACAGCGTAGGTACTCGTTCGTACATGGTGTTCCGGGATTCAGTTTACTAAAAAGCGTTGCTGGCATGTATTTTCCATTAGTATCATTGCATTGGCGTTTGTATTGGCCATTGGATTTCTGTTGGTGATTTTATCATGCGCTCTCTACTAGTAAGTTTTTGCCACCATCATCCCGCTTTGTTCCGGTGACTAATGTCATGGTAGTAATTGGTGGCCATTGCTTGTCGGTATGTCGCTAGTGTACGTCGTTCGCTCCAATAACACGTTGTACAGTTGCTACCTTTGTACTTGCACCTTTACCGAACGCTATGTGCGCACGGTTTGCTGGAGAAAATGATGTTATGAGTGACTTTGAGAAGTAAGTATTTGATCCATCAAACACACTCATCAAATTCCTTTTAGCTCTTCCGGCATGATAGATGCAGGCCATTTTATTACAGCAATGTTTATCGTCACCGGTTTTTGTAAGTGATCTTAGGTGAAAATGTCTCTGAATCTTGTACTAGGTCTGCCATACGTCCTTGCTCACGCCGGAGTGGTAAGTTTCCTTTTTACAGTGCAGGTGCAAATCATGCGTACTGATATTTTTTTTTTTTTTTTTTAGATTTCGCTCCCTGCCATGATAATGAGTATCTCCGGTGGTATCCTGGTTTATGGCACTAGTACGTTTTAGTCAAACGGTCCCTTTTATTATTGTACTAACGGTTTCTGTACAGTCATCGCGTATACGTATTTCTTTGCCCACCAAGAAGATAATTGATGTCAGCGTCGAAACTATTCTTTTCTTTACAGAGCTGATATGATCAAATGAAAGAGGAAAAATAAGAATTGTAAATACGATCTTCGTGCTGTTTCGAACACTCTAAATCTATTCGGGTTTTATCTTCGCATGTGCTGCTTTCTACTGCCAACTCTAGTGTTTTCGATTGAAGGGGATTGTAGCGATTTCTTTTAAGAGAATATAGTTCGTATTTATTACCGCTACGCTACTACTATTTCCAATATCTTGGCCTTTATACAATACAATAATTACATGGGGTGCAGTTTACTGCGAAGGTGTTTCAATCTTTTCAGATGCTGGTGACTCGATAGGAGCCACTTGTTGGCTTGTTTGAGATGGCGCAACTGCTACTGGGGTGGTTTCTGGATCGGTGGGAGGAGCAGGCTTCGCGCTCCAGTGATGACCGTAGATCAGGGCCAAATAAAGCGCAAGCACGCCACAGATCCGTGCGAGAACAAATGAGGCGATCGTACGCGCCATACCGTCGCCAGACGTCTGAAACCAGTCGCTGTAATCCAACGAACGGCCGACGTTGACGAGAAAAAGCAGGAATACGTAGATACCCAAGGTCAGTCGGCAGTGGGAAATATGTTCCCAGGAGATGTAGGTCTGGAGTCCAAGGGGTAGAAAGAAAACCCACAATCCGTGGTTTGTGAGCTGGGTAAGCGCATACAGCGCAAAAGCTTTTCCGATTGTGAACACTGATCGTACAGAGCTATCGAAGTCGCAAACGTATCCGATTTCGGCGCCGATCAGGACGATTGCCCATGCATAGGCGAAATATATAGAAGCCAGGTCTTTTGTGAAAATCTTTGTGGTTGGTGTTATAATGTGGTACGATACAAACACGACCAGCCAGGCAGTGGGACCAAATACATCGACGAAAAACACGTAGACCAGGAGTCGACTAACCAGGTCTTGGAATTGAGAGAAGCTGATGTGTGTAATACTCGCGAGTAGTGCGCCGCTGATGAGATAGCATGCTCCTGCAAGCCCCACCAATACGTATGGGTGGAGCCACCGAGTTCGTAATCGAATTGCCTGAACGATAGCACCTAGCACCGCAACACCACCTAGAACGGCGTGGACAATGCCAAAGTTTCTCAGAACAGCTAGGATAGTGTTTTCAACTGCCTTTTCAGCCGTGTGGAAAAACATATGAAATGGGTAAAGAGAGCAAACACCACAAAACAGAGGTGGTATTTAAGTTTATTGTGTTCGCTCGTACCTAGCGGCAAAGCTGTGCAATGATGCGGAGTTTTCTACCACGTACCATGACGGAGTAACAATGAATGGATTCCTGTTTAATTGGCAGCGAGTGATCAGAATTAGGCGGACGGTTCTCTGTCATGGATGTCATCGAGACAGACCTGTCGACAGTACCTCACACTTCATTTTAGCAATGTGACTTTTTAGGATAAGGTAACATGTTTGACCGATGCACCTTTCGTCGAAAAAAAAAAAAGTTACACGATCTTACGCGGGAACTGCTCATAATGCATGGGTGTACTTGAAGCGCTTGTGGTCAATCCCGCCACGGAGTCTGAGAATGCAACCTATTCATCAAAAACTGAGAGCTTAAGTGAACACTGCAACGACAAATGAAAAAACAACTATAGCTTACCGAATTCACTTCCAATAAAGAAAGACATAGACTAGCGTATGTGGAGTGCAGTCTTGCGATAAGGGAAGTGGGGCTCTATGACGACAGGGAAGCCCGCATATCTGTACTGTGGCAAAGAACGGGCATTCGAACGCTTTCCCACAATTACCGGTTGAACCCCTTTCGGAAGCGTCCCCTGATTATGCAGACTAGGATTGGGTTGTCGCCACCAAACAGACGCATCCTCGTTTATTGCAGCAGTTCTGTGGAACAATGACTCAACGCCGAGGAACTTTTATGTACAAAGCAAGCTTTATTTCTCACTCGCGTGAGTGTTTTTTAGGATATATCAGGAGATGTATCACCGTTGTGCAACTGTATCTGGTTTGAATAACTTGTCGTAATCCTGTTTGTGAGCCATCTGATCCCATCCTTCAGATCAAAGGTCGCCACTTTCATCAAACCTTGTTTCTAAGCTAATGCTTGTCCATCGATCCTACATTAAACACAATAACATGAGATCTCCAGGTGTCAATGAGAGACGAAAAAGGAAGATTTGGAAATTGCTAGGGTGAATGAACCCTTTTTTTGTCCTTTGCATGAAAATCCTTGCGTCCATGAAGTTGGCATTCGTTGAACAACCACAGAATACAAGAAATGCTAGTTGATTAGAGCCAGAGGCTTGCATACCTGTTTAGCGTATAAACCAAGCATCATGGAATTCATCCGATCCACATGCAGATAATTGGGGCTTGCCATTCTAAGGCTTTCCGGATATATGGGGGCCTGTTTTTTCATTGGCTACTGGTGCTTTCAAAGCTCAAAGATCATCACGCCTGTCGTTGGGTAGACTTCTTTTCACCGAAAGGCAGATCGCGACCAGGCCATCAAGGTGTAACCGCCTCTCTGCAGTCCAAAATCCCTGGTATCGAGTCAAGTTTGTTTTGGGAGAAAGTCTCGTTCCTTAATAACTCGCACAAAAAAATTTTCCATTTGATGAGTGTTGTCACAATGTTACATCAACATCAGAGTTATGCACCTTGTGTTCACCCGAAAAAAAAAACGATAACGACAAAGCCGAGTCTGGAAACACGTAACAACCATTAACGAAGGTAGCTACACAGGTGCTACCGCTCTTTATTGTGTCAATCGAGCCTATGTCATCCATACAGGTATACACGGTGTTGTTTTCTTTCATCTCGAAATCAAGGTTATGGTTTGCACCACTGTGCGAAATTGCTCAGAGAGTATTAAATAGCAAGGATCCTTTCATTAACACCCGTTCATGGGGTTTACTTCTTGCCACGGGTATGCTACTTGAGTTAGAATAATTTATTTCTAATGATTTGAGCCTGCAAATACGTCTTTTCTTTTCTTTTCTTTTTTTTTTTTTCTTATATGCATGAGAGTGTATGTGTGCGTAATATATATGTGGTGCTCATGTATGTCAGCGAGTTAAACTTTCTTTTTCATTTCCAGAACATCCTCCTCCTGGTCGCCTGCGTACCCTTCGTCGCATTTATCCTCATCAACATCCTCAATCTTAAACGATGGTCGCTGCATAGGTTGAGACGGGTTGGCGGGCTCCATACGAAGTGCCGCCATATTCAGGCCGCTTGCGAAGCTGTTGACGCGGCTGGCAGTATTTGGTGTTTGTGATTCGCTAGCAGATCCACTGCGGCTACGACCAGTAATACTTCCTATGTTAAGGAATCCCAAATCATCTGCGTCGGATTCTTTGGCATGACCCCAGTTGAAAATGTTTTTATCATCCAACCAATCCATGCCTGTCGCCTTTTGGAAGAATCCACTACGTATTCTTGGAAGGGATGGTCGCATGCTCGATAAACTGAAGCTTGATCCTGCGCTTCGACTCGGACTTGGCACGGGGCTAGGAGCCGGGGCAGTGCGTGCAATGTAATCCGCTACAGTCCACGTCAGTAAGCCATGTAAACGAAAGAAAGATGTATGTCTGCAGTTACCATCAAAGTCCGGAAACGCTTTGGGACCGTACTCGTTAATAAGGTTGGTGATATCACGAGAGAGTTTGCTACGGCTCTGACGGAGACTCTCGGCGCCTTGTGGATCGAACAACGCCATAACCAACGGTTTCAGCGACCTACATCCGGTTCAGTACGAAAGCACAAACACTTCAGCGGACTTACCGTAGAATGTCCATTTCAATTTCGCCACAACGAAGACTTGCGTAGGATGCCAGACATAGCAGAAACCACGAAGCAACGGGTATCAGTAGTTTCCACTTTAACTCTATATCCGTTTGCAGAAATGCGAGAAACGCGATGATACAGTAAAAGGTATACAATGTCGGGATCAGGACCAAACCAACCAGCAGTTTCCACGTGGCAAGCACATCCCGGCCAGCGATTTTAACGGTAGAGCCTTTGAGTGCAGCTATACATGACCGTGAGAAAGAATTGGACAGCACCGTTTGATCTTACCAGCAGCCTTTTTTTGACTGATGATCTTGGCAGTAACAATAACGGGAAGATTCAAAACAGCACTGAAAGCCATTAGTTCAGACGGAAAGACAGCGGCTACTACTACTTACCCAGGAAAACCCCACAGAGCAAAAAAGACCAGGAAGAAAACACGTTCAAGTAACAAGACCAACGTATGACGACCACCCAACTCGGTTTTCAGTACCTGATGATCACGGATCCCATGGTACTTGAGCAACTGGTTATACGCCAGGACACGCTGTTGGAGATCAACCACTTTGGGGTCGTCCTTAAACAAATTGTATCCGATCAAGAATCGACGGTTAAGATCCACCACCTGCGAGATGTGTAGTTTACGATGCGCGGGTTTGTACAAACGACGGGCCGCTTGGATCAACTGTCATTGCGTTAGATCGTCCATGCCGATGCATATTTCCTCTCCTGCATTACCATCAATGTCTCGTAGCTCCCAGCATTCACCGTAACACTCTTAAGAGCTCCATAGATCGTATCCAGTAATTTTCCACATGCCTCCCTTTTTTCATTTCCACCTTGCTGAAACTTGGCAACGAGGTCAGGTGTGATTGTGATGGGATTGCCAAATTCAATCACAGCACGCGACCGAAATCGGTGTGCATGGAAATAGTTGAGACCGCAAGGAACGATTTTTACGTCCAGACCAGGATATTTAGCCATGGCACCAAGAGCCATCAAGGTAACACCGGCTACATAAGGAATGTTTACACACAATGCTACTGATTTGATTGATTGTACCTTTCAGTGGAAGCATTTCTGCACGATCATGGCTTCCTCCTTCGGGAAAAATCGTGATACATCGGCCATTATTAAGTTCGTCGTGGACGCATCGGTAGACAGCGTCCTGTTCAACATGTGGTACGCACTTGTAGGTCGTGCCCTCGTTGCTTGTCAGTAACTCGAGTGCCTTGAGATCCTTAAATTCCTTTTTGATAATGACTTCTGTATCTGAAACAACCTGGACGACTTCTGCAGTACCGGCCCCTCGGGGTAATGCGATGGAATCACGCACTTGGAGTTGCGACAGAAATGCAGTATCGATGCCAGTGATGCGAAGAGGCTCTGTTTTGCGGTTAAGCAACTGGATCCGGCCCTTGCCTGGCGTTGCGAGATCCTGCGGTCTTATGACGGGGACTAGAGAGAGGGTTACTATGACGACGGAATGACAATCATGCTGACAACATACTGGCATTCACCATGCGTGCAAAGAAACCGATGCCTTTCTGATGCATCGATTTTTCGGCAATAAGAAATGAAACTCGCCTTCCACATTCCCGCATGACGAGAATGGGGTCGACAAACTGATTGGCATGTGGGGCAACAACAAAAATAACAGGACCGTCTTTTGGTATCTTGTGTGATCCACGCGGCCGTACTTCTCGAAAGAATAATTTGATGAGGATATTGAACAGCCATAAGGCCAGGTCGTATGTGAAGTTTCGAAGGTCCATGACAGACTATCGAAAAAAAGGGGGAGGAGGGAGGGAAAAAAGAAAAGAGAAAACAAAGGTGCTGAGTTGGCACTTTAAAATAGTTCCCAGGGCCCACGATGGCTGTCCAAAAGAAGTATAAGAGAAGAGATCAGATTAGCATGTCAATGCAAGAAAAAGAAACAGTTGGCCAATGCCTTCGAATGTGAAACAATACCAATCATCACATGGGATCACTACAGTACAACGATTTTTTCGTCTTTTTCGCTTCCCGTTTTCGGGGCCTCCTTCGTGCTTCACGTGAAACACTAATCCGTGTAACCTTCACTTTTGTTCTTTTTAAACGTGCCTGGGAAATCTCTGACCACATTTCAACGGAATAGTATTAGTAATGCTAACTTTGTCTGATCGATTGCTGTAACAGGATGATGTTATGACAACAGGAATGCGCAAAACGTCCTCGAATTCTTCGTCACGGTTCTCCCGCCGCTACATGGTGCGTTCTTTCCATGTTGCGACCTTTCCTTTTCTTCTTTGCATATTCATTTAAACGGGTTACAACAACTTACACAGTCCCTTATGGTATGTGTGACAACACGGAAAACTTTGATCATGTCAACAATGGTCTAACGATCGAGAACATAACACAATGGTCTTTCTATCCTGTGAACATGTCAGTTCCATCTACAGCCAAGATCGGATTTCCTTTTTCAAAAGAATAGGTAGCTATTGACACTTGGTTTTATGCCGTGATGTGCAGACATGAGTGCTGGTTAAAGATTGTATGCAGAGACGGAAGCATCTGTGCAACATCAATAACTTATCAGCCACGTCTGGAAGGAAAGGAAAATTAAACATCTCAAAGAACAGCTCTCGACATCAATAAATAAGTGTTTCAATGGTAAAAAAAAATTTTTTTTTTGATAGCAGTGCAGTAGATCATGAAATTCATGATGACATTGGATAATCATTCCAGATCTGACCACGTTCAACATGACAAGCGGATGAATTCTTTCACGTCCCGATGCAGTACGATGCAATGAATGCATCGATTGCCGTGTGAGGTGTACCTATGATAATTTTTGTTTCGGGAAACCGTCTAAAACAGAATAAATTCTTCGAAACTTTTCTTTTCATTGACAGGTGCTATCACCTACCGGTAGCGCGAATATATCTTGTCAATAAGGGCCTTGAATTTTTAGTTTGTAGTAGCACATTAACATCCTGTTGGGCATTGCTGCTTCTCGTTGAAATGTATTAATTCGCGTTTGGGAAGTTACTTTCATGCTTTAACGTCTGCAAAGGTGTTAAAAAATAAATCGGGGAATTTCTTCAGAATGGAACTACTGTTCTTTGTACATTGACAACATGACATTTAAACAACCGTGATTGCTAAGAACAAAAACTAGTGACATGTCAAGTTATCTCAGTAACACGTGCTATTACCCGCAAGGTATTTTTTTTTTTTTGGCGTAGAAGTGATCATACACATTTTGAAGGATGGCCTGTCATTCTCCTAGAATGACAGTTCTTCCTCTTTCAGTTATGAATACGGTGTCCTTGACCTGCTAAAGCACGCTCCAGTTCGTCTGAGACGTTCTTCATAAGGTTTAGGTCTACGCTTTATACATTCCAGTCTAGAAAAAGGATGGCAACATTCTTGCCTTTCTGAAGCTTTGCCACCTTGCTTGTTCGGCATAGAGCATTATTTTACTCAGCACTTTTTTTTTCTTTAAATGAAAAAGAATTACTGAAGTTTGAGCATGGCAAATTAACACCTAATTTTTTTTTAGCCGCATACCAGGAATAAACGCAAAAGAACGTACGATTTTCACCGAAGTATATCACTTGGATCACTCCAAGCAGCACACGGTCTCAATCGGAGGTGCAATTCCTCGAGAGGAATAATTTTCAACTGGCGCCAAATTCATACTCAATTTCGAAATAAAAAGCATCAAATTTTTATTCAAATTGTTTTTCACCTTTTACCCTTCTTCTATCCTGTGCTGCATTCTGACTCATGAGTGTTGGCCTTCGGGAAAAGTAGGGAAGACGACACTTTCCTTTTGCCATTTACTTTGATGGTTTGCTGCATAGCGAATCATTATAATAGGCTGGGAGGATACATTACTTCCCTTTTAAATTTTTAAAAAAAGAAATGAAAAAATATATTTGTATATAACGGTTTGGCAACGCCGGTGCCACGTAAGAAATAGTGATCATTGTCTATGTCGCTTTGATCTGATGGATGACGTTTGTTCTCCGTAGCGATTGTCCATGACAGTAAAAAATCGACTAAATATAACTTTCATAAGTCGTGTCGCGGTATTGAAGTACGCGAATTTTTCCCTAAAAGCACCCCAGGCTATTGCCACTGAGGACTGCCGCACACAATCAAACACGTTATTTTGAGTTGACCGATAGGCTGTGATCGTCGACGCGTTGCGATGACTTTCATTAAATAAGAATATCCACATGCCAAGTACATGAAAACAATTGAGAATAAAAGTTCCTAGAACCCATCTTGTTTTTTTTTTTTAAAAAAATAGGGTGCATGTTTATTCTTCATCGGCCTTTGCCTTATCATCACCAGTGGCGCGAGCTACGGGGAAAATAGTCGACAATCAGTCACCACAGCCCTAAAAAAATCTAACAAGAAAAACTTACTGTAGATGACCTGGGAAGCGTGGCGGGAGATGGGCTTAATCAGACCCTGGGCTTCGAGCTCACGGATAGCAACGCGAGCAAGGGAACCGTTCAAACGGAGACGATCCACAAGCACGGACTGGGAGATAAGCTTGTAGGTAGGAACTTCCTTGAAGAGACGTTCATAGGTGGGCTTATCCAAAACCACCATGTTGTTGGCCTTGTCCTTGACCTTCTTGGCAGACCACTTCTGTTATATGCCGGATGGAAAGGTTAATTTCCAATGTCTCGTTCATTTCTGACAGCACTTGCCTTCTTGGCCTTCTTGCCTCCGGAGGAGGAGCTAGGCTTGGCAGCGACGTCCTTCTTTGCCTAATGAGGGACATTCGATGTTAGATTCCTCATCAACGCCATCACTGTCGCCTCTCCCAAATCAATGTATGTTCTTCATCCATGCATCATCCATCCGTCCGCCGACCACCCATTGTCACTTTTTTGTTTGGATTCTTACCATCTGTAAAGTTAAAGGGCCCGATTACACTTCTGAGACACCTATCTTAAAATCTGCTAGCATGATTGCCTGGTTCGGCTTACTCCGGGGACAAATTAGGTCCGGGACAACGGAGCTTTAACAGATCATGCCAAATCAGGAGAGACTCCTCCCTCGCACCTCCTCTTCTCTATCCGTCTACAATGAATAATATTCTTGTTTCTTAAAAATGGTTGTAAGAAAAATTTCCATTTTTAAGTATCAGATACTACAAAGTTGATAAACTATTTCAACCACTGGTTATATGTTTTTAGCAAAGTCCGTTGACCACTACCCCGTCCACCCTGAATATCTCGTTCTAAAGCAAAAATAGCATCGCGTACAGTGATCTTTCTGGAGCCCTGCTCGCCTGATCGTGGTCTACCAAGTGAGGATGGAGGTAGAAATAATCCTACACCACCACTGCTATCCTGGCGGCTAAGATCAGCTCGTCCTGCTGTTGTAATTCCTCGACCACGACCGCGTTTGTTAAGCATTGTATCTACTGTTTTGCGGCCCCGTGGCCGTCCTCTTCCTCGTGGTGCATCCTCGCCAGACGGATCGGCAGTGCCACCTGCACCTGGTGTGGCGGCTGGTGGCGGACTGACGGCAGGGGCAGGCGATGACCTATTTGATGCAGCCGTAGCTGTTGTCGTTGCTGCTGCTGCCGCTGCTGCTGCTGGCGTGCCGGCTGCGCCCTGGTCCTTGCCTATACCAGTCAACATCCAACTTTTCCGTACACCACCAGCACTCATCAATGCTGTCTCATTTGTATGTTTCTTGCGGATATCTTCACTCATGTTGCGTGCTGTAACCCCTGGTCCCATCTCCTTGTCCTTCTTCTTCTTCTTTGGTTTATCTTCATCACCAACCCCTCCCTCACCCTCGGCCATTTGTGCTCTTCGTTCTCGTTCCGCTAAAACCTCCTTTCGCTTGCGCTCTTCCTCGCGCTCTACACGCTCAATGGCAAGTAATTGCTTTTTAATGTCTTGTTGCAGCACGATTTTGTAAAGTGGATGTCCATTTTCATCCACAGGTGGCCGATCGAAGTTCTGAGACATCACACGATGTTTCGATGCGTCTACCATTTGTCCAATAAGCGCACGAAGACGGTCTTGTGTGGCAAGCGCCAGATAAGACAGAAAATCGGGATCGATTTTGGTAATCGTGAGTGGTTTAGCTATTTAAAATAATGTAAGTATTCAATTACTCTTTGCCTGTGCTCCCTTTTTTTTTTCTTTACTGTACCTAATTTTAAGACTGTATCTCGAAGCATGTCAGGATTCATAAAATCTTGCGTCTTCGACCTATCCACACCATCTGGCAAGATACCACCCGGAGTTTCGCCATCTTTCAAGAAATGCTCGACTTCTTCCTATTTACTCTGTCAGCACATATTCTTTTGATATGACTGCCCGCTTACTTTGAGATCCACGCCTGCATAGCCCATAACGTCTGTGAGCGTATCATAATCAATTCTATCACCTCCTGGGCCAGTGGATGGAGCGGACGTGGTTGGTGTCGAGGCAGGTGGTCTCCTATAAGAAAAAGAAAAGCGTTTTAAGTCATCACAAAGACAAAAGGGCACGATATTACATTGTGTTATTTGGTAATGCGGCTGGACGTGGAATCTGTAAACCTGCTGCAACTGGCATAGCTGGTGTCTTAAAAATAGGTACATGATTTGGTGGTGCAACAAGAGGCATGCTTGCGGGGATGTGGTCTGTCTTTGTCCGTTTTATCTGCGGAGTACTTCATCCTGTCTTAGTCGCTTGCTAGGGCTACTGTAATAGTACTCACATAATCCCAGTCATTGCTCGCTGTGCGTCCTCTGCGCGCACTTGCGAACTACTAATAGCACGTTTCCTGTCTCCTTGGTCTTGCACCATTACTGGCGTAACGGATTGTGAGCGTGATGTCATTGGTTGTGCAGATGGCTTATTCTTTAGATCTTCCAGTTGCTGGTACTGTTGTTGAGCTAACAACATCTTTGCCTGTGCCATGAATTCGTCGGCGGAAACGGCATTTTTCTAGGTAAGACATGTGTCAGAACCAGGCGCTAAGCGATGATAATTCTATATTAACCTGTAGTTCTCTAAATAACTCGATAAATCTTTCCTTCCGATCCGGAGGCAGCTGGGATGTGATATTCTCTAAGAGGGTTGTGGAAGTGGCTACATAGTGACAGACATGTTAAAAAAGAATAAAAGCATACGGCTGATTACGCACCACTCGTTTGCACTGTTCCTGGTACATGTGCTGTTTGATGCGTCGACGAGGTTGGTAAGCTGACAGACGTAGGTAATTGCGTTGGTGGTGGTGTGGGTATGTGTTGAATAGGCGATGTCTGGGGAGTCATGCGATGGGTGCCAGGGCTGGAAGTTGCTGATGGCGTGGTCAATGGGGTAGTTGTTATGGCAGCTGTAGTTAATGGTACCGATATAGGTTCATGAGACGACGATGTGGTTGTGGTGTCAGTTGGTTCCGATGGTTTCGTTTCTGTGCTCCACATTGGGACAATATCTCCAACATGATCGTGTGTAAGCTCGATAGACGCGTCAGGTCCTGCCGATGACGCTGGTGCAACTAAATCTTCGGTTGCATTGGTACTAAATATATGCTGGAGTTCGGGTGGAAAATCTGTAAAAGACTGGGGATCGTGCTCCTCATTCGTTATTGTTTGAACGATAGATTGGAAGGATGAATCGTTGGAAGCAAGCGGTCCATGGTCGCTAAGGATATCCTGAAACGAAAAGTTGAGATCCTGAACTTGGTGCGGCAAATTTTGTTTGTCTTTATGTTCTTCCTCGGACATCACTGATTCAATGAGAAGAAAAAAGTTGGAAAGTCAAAAAAAAGCGACACTTAAATTCTATTGCGTCACCATGGATAAATATATACACAGAGTGCACCGCACTCCGTCCTTTGGTACAGGTTACTGCTTATGGGGGGCCCTTATGCGCGTGATGTTTTCATGGTTCTTCTGATTACGGAAAATCTTCGACATACTGCTATTGCTTACGCGAATCGTTGCAATTGCTAGGTTAAAAGAGTGGCAGTGGTTGGGAATGCTGAGGAAGTGGATAGTATCCTACGCGAAACTCTGACAAAATAATAAATAGCGTCTCCTTGAACAGTCCATTGGCTTTCATATTAGGTATGGGCATCTCATGGAGTTATGTTGTCATTGGTACGAATGAGATTAGTTTCATTTGAGGTAATCCACGTAAGGCTGACACTGGGCAACTGTATGTCATTTAAGATTTTTGGTATCACCGAGGCGGCTCGCTTCTACCTGCAATAATTAGACGTTGCATACATCAGCTACACATCGTGCTTCAGTTACAATGCCCAGGGATGGGGTATCATCAGAGAGAAAGCAATAGCCAATAAAGGGCATGCACAATGCATTCCATCTAAACTGTAACGTCATCCTGAAGGCTTCATTTCCCAAAGCGTGTAAACGAGGTTTGAAACATATGGACGTGTGTTTACTTCATAAAATTGTGTGCTACATAGTTAAGATGATTCCCATCTAGGTAGAAAAAGGCTACCACAAATTATAGGACCAATGATGCCGGTGAAGTTAAACTTGGTAGTGAGATGTTGGATTCTTTGCATAAACGCCTAATGAAGGAAATAAAGCGTGACCTTCCCGACTGTTCGCGATATCAGGTTATCTATGGGAAATCAAAGATGGTGGTTATTGGCTATTTGCGGCAGAAATGAATGGTTGATAGTTGGTATTACAAACGTGTCAGTTGCAATCCCAAATGACCAAGGAATGAAAGCCATGGACATCCATCCTCCATGACAACTAATGTTTGGGTTACGCATCCTTCACTTCATCTTTTCTCTCTTTCAAATTGCTGGTTATCCCGAGGCAGGAAACTCTTTGTGTAAAAATAAAAACAACTCAAGTTGAAGCCATGCATACTGTATCTTCATACAGGGTTTGTTTGATTCTGGTTTTACTTCGAGCCTTACAAATATTCGTTCATGGTGACAGCTTAGAAGAGATGTATTCTTTTTTTTTCTCTTAGTAGAATTGATTTGTTGAATGTCTTTGTTAGGTTATTAATGCACAAGGTTTGTGTGGTTCATTGAATAAACAATGAAGGACTCGCGGGTTTAGAGGTAGCTATCAAACGAATGCGTTCCAGAGAACTTTAATTTTTGTCAGTTTGCACCAACCTAGAATGAATGTCCCTAACTAAACCAATGGAAGGATGATTCGTTTTCATGCATACGCACGCTGATATATATATATATCGATCCAAGCATAAGAAAAGCATAACAAGAGAAATGTATATTTTATACAGGACCCAAATGGGTTATCATAAAAGTAAATTTTCTTTTTACAAACAGAATGGGTATTGGGAAGGTAGTGCTATTTTTTTTTTTTTTCATTGACTGACTCGGAAAGCAAAAGAGAGAATGTGTCTTGATAAAGCACTAAAAATGTCATAACGTAATGTGTCTTAAGATAATAGAAGGAAAGTAAGAGATGGTGTGTATAGGTTAGTACTTGCAGTGATCCCAGAGAATGGAAAATTCTTGTTCATCCACATAGACTTTAGTCGGTACAGTTTCGACTTGCATTGGACGGAAGGGACGTACACCATCATCCTGGGAAATTCGTTGAATCAAAATGGAACCCTCGATTAATGCAATAATATCTCGCGCTTCCGTTGATGGATTAGAGTTTACTACGGGCGAGGCGGACGAACGGCGGGCATGTGAAGGTTCATAGACAGGGGGGATGAACATCGATGGTTCAGAATGGCGTCGGCATTCAATAGGAGGCAAAGTCGGACTTGGGGAATTTATCAAAGGCATTGTTTGGACCACCCTGAATGAAGGTGATGGTGTTGATATGGGAGAAGTAGCAGTGGAACTACTTGTATTGTCCATATCATCATCATTGTTCAAAAGCTGAGAAAGAGACATGCTGCTTGGTTTGTTTGGAGATTGCATCGGCTTGGCTACTCCTCGCCTGCGCGACCGAGTTTCGCGATTATACGGTCCGAGGCGTTTGCCACGTTGAACACTGAGTTGACGTGGCCTTCGTGTGGGTGAACAATCGATTACACGCGAACAATCCAAAGCCAAATTCCGAAAAGTAGCGTCATCGGGGCAAAGGCATTCATTTGGAAAATCAGCGCCAAATATTGGGACAAGTTCCTGGCGTATGTGCCACGCTGTTCTCTTGCAGAGAGTACGCGCATAGTCAAACGGTATCCTACCGAACACCAAAATGGTTAGACAAAGAAAATAATGACACGTCATGAATAAACATCGACTTACCAAGTACCTTGAATATGAAGATAACCTCCTCGGACTCGTTTTACAGTGAAATCTTCTAAATGTTTGTTAAGTTCCACCAATTTGACAATTTCTGATTTAGGATGTCCGAGTGCTTTCCATACGCCTGTAAACAAGACATCACCTGAGAGCGAGAGAGGAAAAGGTTAATTTGTCAAAACAGATGGAAGATTATAGTTACCGTTCTCTCGGTCCCACATGATAGGAAATCCATTGATTGTATATTCATATACTTAAAAGAAATTATATAAGATGAAAAAGAAAAGAAAAGAAAAAGTTTACCTGGAATAAAACCACGAGGATCTAAAGATGTCGAGTATTTTTCTCTTTTTACTTGAAAGGTAGATTCAGCATAAGGTTTATATTTTGGAGAGTCATTTCGATCAGCAGTCATAATAAGTAAGAATTACGAAATAGAAGAGGTAAGAGAAGAAAGAGGTAGATACCGAGGCGTTTGTTTAAAAAGGAAGGAAAGTGAAGGAGGTTTTGGGGGGAGTGACTTGTCAGGGGGGAGAATCGATATTTTGTAGGTGCCTATGATTACAAAATGTTCAATTAATTTATGTTACTCTTTGTTTTTTCTTTTTTCGCTGGAGAATGTATATCAATAGGTAAAAGAACTATTATATATCTATATATCTTTTTCTCTTTTTTCCTTTTCCCCTCCCCTTTCCTTCCCTTCTCTTTCTCACTTAACTCATTTATACTCTCATACATACTCATTTATACTCTTTCTTTCTCTCTTTCTCTCTTTCTCTCTCTTTCCCTTTCCCTTTCTCTCTATCTTTCTCTTTCTTTCTTTCTCTCTCTTTCTCTATTCTCTCTCTCTCTCTCTCTCTCTCTCTCTATTCTCTATGTCGTTTCTCTTTATGATATATATATATATATATAAATAAAGAGAAAAGAAATATGAAAGTCAGATAGAATATTACCTATCGAATTCAATCCCTCACTTTATGTCTTACCCCATTGTCCCATGACTTGTATGTGCAAATTGATTTTTTTTGGCTGTTCATTTTGCATGGTGAAGGTTTAAACATGCCAACACTCTATACTTCTCCATTCTTAGTGTCATGTCAAATAAGAATGCAGGTGGCTATCAACATCCCATTTTACTTTTACATAATCATCATCTTTCTCTCTCACCTCTCCTTCTTTTCTGATTGTACAAGGAAATCTAACTTGCTTACATGGTCAGTGCATTTAAGAAAACTCAGCAAAAAAAAAATCCCAGCGATAAGATTATTCTTTTTATCGTGTTAAAGTAACACCCGACGCCATCAACAAACATTCTTCTTAAAAAAAATACTCACTTCCCTTTCTAAATAATCAAATATGGTCAAAATGGGTTGTGATTTGAGCGCGTCTGTTGTTGTCACAACAACCCCTAAACGACCATCATTTTAAAATCCAAAAATCATGCATGATTTCTCACTCATCTAACAATGAAATTGTCAAACGCTTCTTCCTTTTCCCCCTTTCTTTCTCCAATCCTTTATAGTTGATACTATTGTAATCTACGTTTTTTTTTAATCCCTCGAGATCACACTGTGCTCAAGAAAGAAATGCTATAACTGTAACACGATCATAACATATATCTTTTTTGTTTCTTTTATTTAAATAAAAAAAATATATATAATCCTTTACCATCTAGGATCATAGTTGTTGTGTTCAGATGACTCGCTCTCAATCCATTCGTTCAAGGGAGCATCCTCGTGGTCATTATCAATCCAATCGTTCTGGGCAACGTTCTGATGTTCCTCGTCGTCAGACTGGGTTGCCTTGACAGGGTCCTGGTGCAGCTTGGAAGGGTCGACCCACTCGGTCTTGACATAGTTGTGATTTTCATCGTAGAGGTCAATTCGGTTGTCCTCAGGAGAGTCTTGATATTTAACAGCTTCATCTTCCTCGACAGGGATCTCGTTTGTATGCCAGACGCCTTCATTGGAGTGATCGGGGACTGCTTCGGATCCTTCCTCGACCCATTCGTTCATATGGTCATTGGGTACATCGCTCTCATCTTCGATGTCAATTTCGTTTACATGCCAGTCACTATCATCGACAGCTACTCCATTTACCCAGTCAATGTCGTTCTCATGCTGATTGTCATTGTCTTCATCTTCGGGATCAACCGGATCGTTCTCATCCACTTCGTGTATCGTCCACTCACCCTCGTTTGAGTGATCTGGTAAGTCATCTACGTGCCACTCGTTGTCTTGTTCCACATCAAATTCTTCAACATCAAATCCATCCTCATGGTTAACATCATCCTGTGTAGCGTTTTCTTGCGAACTGCTAAGGTTCTGAATTTCTTCAGCAAGTCCTGGGCTAATCGAAGTATCATCTTGTGGCTACATCATAATGGTATCAAGAATAGTTCCTGACTTCATCGGATATTTACCTTGCCATCCTTGTTAAGACTCTCAATCAATGACTCAAGTTTCTTAGTATCAACAGGTTGGGAAGACGATCCCTGCTTGATGGAATCAATCAGGGATTCAATGTCTGTACCATTGTCCTGTCTCTTCTGTGCAGCGACTACGTTGAAGACCACGGAGTCAATGTCACACGACTCTTCGCCCGCCTTGGCCGCAAGATGGAATCGGTACTCGCCTAAGTAGAACATGAGGAAACATCCGATAACGTATGCAAAGCAAAATCTACATACCGACAGGTGCATTGATCGCGAATTCATCCGTGACGCCACGCGAGCCATCTGTTTAACCCGTTAGCAATGACTGGAGATCTTTTGTTAAAATGACAGTACCAAAGACACCGACTTTTTGGGCACCGCTTTCATCGTTCTTGACAAGTGAAACAGTGACCTGACCAAGATTGTCGGGTGCTTGCCAAGCAACAATATGCTTTACATGCTGCTCGTAGCTGACACCTAAATAAGTAGAATACAAAATATATAAAATGTAGCACGTGGTATTTTTAGATTGATGTCAAAAATAAATGTTATCTGTACCTGTCGAGGTGGGGTAGGTAATGCGGAAGCCTAGGACAGAAACACCCAGGTTAATTGTCATGATACTAATGATCGCATTTTATTTATTGTTACCGACCATGACAAATGCTGTTGGGTGCGAGCCCATTGTCATGGGAATCGAAGAGAGGACTGGCATGCACAAAGGCACCAAATTGCAATGCAAACGCTGCTGTTGTCGAAAGACTGAATAGTTGTGATAATCTCATCTTAAAGATGGCGCAGAAATAAAGAGAAAGAAAAGGGTGGACGTACGAAGGCTGAACGAAATTCAAATCGACGTACTTTTCTGTAAATGATTGTGGCTATTTTTACTAACGTTGCACAGTAGAAATTAGACGCGGACCTGGGGACGAACATATGGTATTTTCGTTAATAAGGTAATGCAAGCTTTTTTAGTCATGGAAAGATATTGCTATGAAATAAACAGTTTGACAGTTTAAAGTTTTTTCTGATCCTTGATTTTTGAGCTGCCTGCACTGCTTGTAGCCTTTTTCCCTTTTTTCTTTCTGCGTCGACGAGCATAAAAGCCCTTTCGAGCTCCGCCGCGGCTTTGTGTGCTGGAACCCCTCCGACGGTTACCTTTATTATTGGTGGTGCCACCACTGGAGGTCGCTTGCCTGCTGCTGCTCGCTTGTCTGCTGCTCGTCACCTGCCTGTTGCCGGTTGCTTGCCTGCTACTGCTCGCTTGCCTGCTGCTGCTCGCTTGTCCGCTGCTACTTGATTGTCCGCTGCTACTTGCTTGTCTGTTGTTGGTCCCTCGCCTAGTTGAGGCTCTCGGTGTGACATGATCAAAATAACGCTGGAACTCAGGGTTGCTATCTCGGTGTTCTAAAATATTGACGAATCCTTCCAATGGCGATAGATAACCGTCTTCGTAATTTTCTTCTCCTTCTTCTCGTTCGCTGCCGCATAAATCAATCACACTACAGTCCGACTCATCCTCCTCTCCCTCCTTATCATCATCATCGTCGTCTAGCACAATCGCGCGATTAGCCAACTCGTCGTCCACATGCTGTTGAATGATAGTAACATCGATCCATGCTTTACATAGTGGACATTGTTCCTGTTTTGGTTCCACTGACATGATATCATCTTCCCGATGCGGAGAGACCCTATCTGTATCAACATCCATCTGAACACAATGATCGAGGTAGTCAAACCGTGGCAATCTAGGTGGTATCGATGGTTGTGCTGGATCAACCTCATCTTTTTCTCCTGAACATCCAGATGCATGCATCTCGATTTTATGTCGTGAGAATAAGCGTAAACATAGTGGACACTCCACCTCCGCAGCATCAGGAACAGTAGTATCCACAGGTATCTCGAATCGCTCTCTAAATTCTTTACGGGTGTTGGAAGGTGTTATCATGTCTTTGATGGTGCGCTGACTCAACTTTCGCTGTGTAGCTGTTGACTCATCGGCTATCGCACTATAAGCTCGCTTTTTTCCTTTATCGATGTGTTGTTTATGTGAACTATCTGAAATATGGTCGATTGATACATGTGAAGATGGGGATAAGAATGAAGATGCAGGGTGGGATGACGAGGAGGTCGGTTGTGGCAATGGTTCAGTTGTGGTTTCCGAATGAATCCACGATGATAGATCGTCAACATCAATGCTAGGCTCATCTTGTGTTTTTTCTTTTTTAATATCGATCCACTTCGATAGATCGTCAATATCAAGTATATCTTCAGTATTCGTTTCATTCTCTTTCTTTATATTTACAATAACGTCATTTGTGTTGGAAGGGGACTTTCGTTTGTCGCGATTACTTTGAACAGGACTGGTCGCTTTTTCTCCATGTTTCTGCAATACTTTTTTTCTTACGGGTCTCGCAGCAGTAGCTTGAAAATCGTCATCACTGTCAGCATGGATGGATTGGCTGTCAGGGATATGTGAAACTACTTTCACCCCTGAAGTCCTTCGAATGGCTGTAGTATGTTGGGAAAATAAATCACGTCGACTTATTTCGTGAGCCAACGTTAGCTCACATTGCTCGTGCATGTCCGATTCACTTTCTTTAGAATCAATGTTTGTAAAATCTTGTTCCCTCCAGAATCCTGTTCCCTCATTGGCTTCACTGTGTGTTAGGACCATGCCAGCAAAAGAAAAAATTTGACCACAGAAAGAAAGCGTTCCATTTGTGGTAATCGTAGTCACGAAGCAGGTGTTCCTGATGGGATGGGCATTTCCGAGATCACCAAGGGTCGAGGATGATCCATTTACTGGAATGTGCCATACACGAAAACATGGAATGGTTTAGCGTTTTAAATAAGAAACTAAGAACCAGATATACAGTGAGACACATGAATCCTAAATTCTGGTTTTTGATCTTGGTTGATCCTGTGCCTTCAATAATAATATCTCGTTCAGGTCATTCTATACTGAGTGCCTACGGAGAAAAGGAGTTATTGGTTTGCTTGGGTAATGTAAAAATCCCAACCCCGAAATTGTTGTATTGCTTCACTTGACACAGATACATGCTAAGAAACACAATAAGTTGGGTAACGTGGAACAAGAGTTTAACATTTTTTGTTGAAATGATACAGTCTCAGACAAATAAAGAAGCACTTAGACAGTAAACAATAGAAGCAAAGAGAACAAATACGAAAGAAAAGGTTAAAAATACGCAATACCAAATAAAGTTGCTTTTTACAGGGACGTGGTAATAGTTAAGCAGGGAAGACCGAAAGCGGATCACAGTCATCTGTCGCTTCTTTTTCGTATTCTGGTTTCTGATTATCATCGGGATGTTGATCACTTCCATTGTCTTACAGACCAGCGCTTTTACTTGCATCATTAATGCGAGTAAAGATCCAAGGCTGCTTCCAATGTTTTCCACAGAGCTAGGATAGAACAAAAGGAGTTGTTTTATGGTAGCAACAGACATAAGTAGATGTATGATCCAAGACCAGTGCGCGCAGTTTCAACCCTATTGTCAATATGTACACACACAAACAATAATGTAAATGGCAGTTTTTGAAATATTCCTTATAGTTCCCGTGCGGGAAGGCATTACCGTCTAATACCCTCAAGCGATTTTAACACGCTGTCTTTTCAAACAATTTCAAACACTTTTTTGGGGGGAATATGGTGGATAATCGTATAGAACAGCTAGATTATTATACTTAACCATCACGACAAATCCAACGACAACTAATTCGCGGCGGTGATTGTCAGCGGATCGCACTTCTTCCATCAATTTCTACATCTGGTCCTTCATCATTTTCGGACACTTCAAGCCCAGCTCTCGCAACTCTTTGCCGTGATTTTTTTTCCAACCTCCGCACATCCCAATTCACCTTGACAGCACTTGGATAGAAAATCTGCCTTGTGTCCATGCGTTTTTCCGTCATTAAGAGAACGTCCCATATTGCGTCGGGATGAGCTGGCGCCGCTTTCCATATCACCTCTAAAAGTTGAGGTGATTGATAGAAATAAATATACTGCTTCATTACGTTCTTACGTCTGAACATCGACTTGATATTATCAAGCCAGTATCGATAAAAGACCAGACCCGATGAATCAAATCTGCCTTGGTTTGATCTGTTAATGGGGAAAATGTTCCTTGAAACAGCCGCAGGGCGGGCTGCATGGTGTATCGGGTCCATTCGAGATCAAACTCTGTCTCAAAATCATAAAAACCCTTGCGCGTTTGTAGCACAAGAGCGCTCATGATTTTCTAGAAAAGGCATGCAGTGGTGTTTCGAATAGGTATCCAGCCCTCTACTGTTTCTAGTAATGCTGGGTTTTCTGCCCAAAACTGAGGCTGGACTCAGAGTATATGGAATACAACGAAGGTATGTACTTTAACAAGTACTATTACAAGAGCAGCAAAAAGCATGCTGTCTCATGTTTTAAAGGGGCCAGAAAGGTAAAAGAAAGCGTATTCGTAGTTCTCTTTATATTAAACTAACATAGCTATAACTCGATACAGATTCTGGAAGAAAGAAGGAAATGGCCCATGGATAAGCATATCAATCATAATTGCAAGTCAGAAGAATGGCAAGAGAAATGCTGTGCAAGATGTATTCTTGAAACAGAAGTTTATTATAACGTTTATCAACCGGTAAGCATTACGATATCCAAACTCATCCGAACAGGTGGAAAAAAGACGTGATAAAATGGCCCTTCCATGACGGAATCTTTTTTTTTTATGGTCTGGCTCCGTTAATTGAGTTGGGCGAGGAACTCAGATTTTAGCTTCAGTCTTCCCCTCAAGTACCAGAAAGACGTACATTTTCGTTACTGTATATAAGAATTATACGATAGTAGTGAGGTCCGACCAAGATCGTTACTAGCTTGATCTTTTATCATGAGAAACTATATCCAAAAAATCTACAAGTAGCCAGATAGTTTAACCAATACAGGTCATAATCGGGATAAGCATACTATCCTGATTCTATCATAACTTCATTGTTTTGCACAGACGTACTTCCTTTTTGAATTGTTCGATCAAGACCAGAGGCAACGCGCATGAGAGTAATAAGTCGTACCTCTCGGCGTTTGCCCGTTTAAGAATTAGACGAAGGAACTGTTATTGCATAGCTGGGGAGTCCTATTATCATAGTTTTCCTCAACTCCTTGACTACACTTGCGACATTGCTAAATCAATTTTCTTTTTTCATGGGGAGTTTTATTGTTCACCTGAAACTTACATTAGAATGCCCATTTTGTATTGGTGAACTCAAATATGGATTATTTAAGTACAAAACATGATAGACCATCTCCAGCCCGATCAGTGTTGTAAAATCGACATTGCTAATACACTGAAAAGATTTATTGATACGCTCCTAATAATAGTCACTCTTACATGCTCCTCCTCCACCTAGTCTTATCATTATTACCGATACAATGTGGACTGTTCAGCTGCGTGAAATCTATGAAAACCTGTATAAGGACACCAAACGTTGGGCTTGCTCACGTGAAAAAACTTAAGACACACACAAAATGGGAGGAGGTTTGAAAGGGGAAAATTTTTCTCGCTTCTTGCTCCTCTTCCTCCTCCTCCTTCTTTACTCATGGACTGGTTCATCTTGCTTGTGCTCAACAAGATTTACCAGTCACCATTGCTCCTTTCATTCTATAAAGCATACAAATTCGTTGTCCATTTGACAACCGGGACTACAGAAATATACCGCGTCTGTCAAGCAGCAGCAAAAGAATTAGAACAAAGACATCCCCACAAAGAAGAAAGTACACGGACATTAGAAAGCTGGACCGAAAATGTGCCAGAAGATATTGTGTATCGTATAGGTAAGTTATAGCTCGACCAGCGCCGCTGTCATAGTAAAGATGATCTAGATCGATCAATTTTGTACTCTAAACAGCTTACGGTAATAACCATCGACGCTTTTAAATGCAAAAGCATGTCAATACAAAACCGAGCAAAGTAAATAGAGTTTAAAAGTTCTGTATTTTAGTTGGAGCGGCGTGAACTGGAGTCTCCAACGTGTCGCATCGATGAGTTAATTCGCGTGATCATCACTAAAAAGCGATTTCCCTGTGGTACAAAGAGGTAAATAAACAAAGAGAACGCATTCGGGACATCAGCTAAATGTTCTTCCTGAGAAAGTGCTGCTGCCCGAGTACTACGCACTTGTTTGATCCGTATTACAGAAACGTATCGCCTGACACGTGAAATTAATGAACGAGCTCATACCAAGTACGATTCGACAAATCCCGTCCATGAACAAAAACTACTCAAGGTAAAGCGCCGTCTGGCATGGAGTTGACCTATGTAACAAGCATCCGGTAGTTATGGAAAGCATTAATGCCAGACACAGAGTTAGAGGCGCGACTGACTCGGCAGTGGGGAGAGGTACATAAACGTGGTATTCGTTTGCGGGGAGTTTCATGGGCTCTTTTGGTTTAGATTGGCTTCCAGGGTAATGACCCGGCTACAGATTTCCGGGGTATGGGAATCCAGGGCTTGGACGATCTTTTGTACTATGCACAAACCCATCCAGCATCCGCAATGCGAACATTCACAAGCTCACGCCATCCAATCTCCTGGTAAGTTTTCGTATAAAAATTGCCAGGGCTAAAGCGATGATGGCAGGTATCCCTATGCATCCGTCAGCATCAACATTACACAGTATGCCGTGCAAGCATTACGAACACGACAACTACAGCATTTCTTGTTCAAGTTTGGAGCAAACCGCAAGACATATAGCGAGTTTTACTGTAAGTTGTTATTGACATATAGGAATGTATTCAAACTCGCTTTTAGGTTATCTTTATCACAAGTTTAATGAATTCTGGATGTCACATGAGGAACCACGGGCGACAGTCATGGATTTTGAACAAAGGTTCAAGGAATTTAAAGAACAAATCAATAAGGAACTGCTGGTCCAAGAAGTTATTCCTCTCAGTGTACTACTGCAAAGAACCAATCCAGGATACAAAGTGCAGACAGCCGAGCTGGAAACAAAGGAGATGTCATCCATTACTCCGTCATCGGACACCATTAAACAGCGCCGATCGGTTTATTGATAGAATTGCCACGAGTATATTATTCAATAAATTAAAAATCCTCTCCCCGGATTTCGCAAATGATTACAACATTTCAAGGTTCATCTTGCGTTTGCTCCGAATGAACTTGGTGTGCATCGTGCTTCTTTCTTGTTGCATGTCAGTGAGAGGAGGATCTTTGTTCGACTTAACGATGTTTCAGATAGTGGGCTGTGATGTGCATCTAAAGTAGGAAATACGCTTTTCTTTGCTTTTGTTATCAATGGCATTTTTTGGGTAGGCACGATAAGCTACCATCTATGCTTGATCACTCATCTCCGTCCATTTTGTAACCTTTCTATCTTCTGCCCCAGTAGCAAGTGCTCCATACAGAGTAAGTTTACCTAATCCTAGATAAATGCTATCATCAGAGCAGTCTTAGGGAGTCAGGTTATCTACCCAAGGAACATACCCAAGCTTGTATAGAGCAATGATGCCTAGATGTGATCGAATACAGACCGTAGCATGGCCGATGTATACCAGAACGTAGTTGCTGAACTGGAGCGTGCCAACTTCCTCTCGCAGTGTTTTTATGTCTATATGTTTTTTTCTTCAACTATCGTTGTATTGTTCTTATTCTTTCTTGCTATCCTCTCTTTTTTTTCTTCGATTACAGCCACATCCCACGACTTTATCTTGATTCCATGTAGCAGCCGTACAACATAATAGCTCCAATAATAGCAATCAAAAAGCACCAAGTTCCGAGGTCATCGTAGTGCTGCTATCACCACATGCGCCTAAAAAGAAACAGAACATCCGAAAGATATGACGGCATCAAAACCTGCCATCAACCCGTTTTGCATACTCTGAGATGTTTTATACCAACTTGGATTTGGTGCTTTTTTCTTTTGCTACACCTCTTTCATTTTCATCGTTTTTAACTAGTAAACTCTTTACGGGTTCTCCAAGAATGTGATCATCTGGCATAATTTCCTTCAACAATCATCCTGTGGTAGGTATTACCCGTCACATCTCAAGAGAGCGCTACACAGCGGTATACTGCTTTGGTAAGAAGCTGTATCCCATAACCCAATCTGATCGTGAGTTTTTAGGCAAATGCAATTAGATTGTACGATGTATGGTCAACTTCCGCGGACACAAACTACCACTTCGGTTCAAAGCTAATATTATTGCAGATCTCAAAAAGAATTCTTATGCATACATTTTTCAAGTATCCATTTATCCCATACCACATGTGTTGATCCGGGTCACGCTTAACGTATGGGTCTGTAATGCTGGCCAAAAAGATATTTGGATCTTTTTGGCCTGACATTATAACACCGGTCTTTGCACTGAAATCTTTTTCAACACTGCAGGTTTCCCCAAGCCAGAGTTACATATCCCGTTGTAAGACTTATTTGGATATGATATTGTTTCAAATGCTTTGTAAACCACCAACTAACCATCACTGACTATTTCCCTGTACAAACTTGGATCATCATGGACATGAGATTTACTGGAGCGCCATAAAAAAATCATTCGATAAATAGTAATGTAGTGATGCCGTCCTCCGGTTTATATATGTATATCTCGTAAACTTAAATCCACGTCTCTATGTTAACTATTTAACTTGCATAGATGAAGTAATATAGGTGCACACACATACATAACGCAGAGTGGCCCTTCTTTCCTTTGTCCTTTTTTCCGTACGAGCCCATCCTCGTTCCATTCTCTTGCTACAGTGTTTTCCTTTTTTGATGAATAGCTGTAGCAGCTGTTCATCACCTTTTGTCCCAAATGTTCTGTGATGTAACCCTAATTAAAACCGGAGATCCAGTATGAGAGGCAGGATGCTTTTCTTTATAATGATGATGATGTCGACGAGTTGAGAGAGAAGTGATCATTGAAGGACGTTGTAAGGACTGGGCCATACTAACCCATTGGAATTGAATACCGTGAGAATTAAAAGTATTTTGTTTGAATTTCGTCCATTGGGCTGTTAGCAGTGGGTGTGTAAGGTGGTTGCTGTGAATATCTGTAAGTCGGGGCTGAAGGTTGTGAAAAGTGAAACGTCATGTTCGCATCCATGGTAGGAGGCGTGTTGATAAAAACGGGTCCGCCTGCAATGACAGGTCTGGCGGACGATTGCTGTGTTTCTGGAGACGACGGCACGGACAGTTGCTGCTTCTGCTGTGGATCGGATCCCTTTGTCTTTTTTCCCGTTTTCCGACTGTTATTACTGCTTTCGTACCGTTGCCGTTTTTTTATCACGTCCGTCTTCATGGACAGCGGCCGTCGTTCGTGATGTAGTTTGAGGCTACAGGAAGTGTCAGAGGGTACATCAACTATTGGGCAGCAACGCACTATAAACCGCAGGCGTTGCACAACGGGGCGCCTTCGTCATCTCTTCGCCAAAGAGGTGTCGTGGTGGTTGAGCAGTTTGAACAGACCAGCTGTGAGGCTTCATCTTCACGTGCTTCTTTGCGTGCATTGTGTGGCTTTAATGTCTTTGGCCGGGGTGCATTGTGCAACTTTTGGCTAGAATTGCATGTTTGATCAATCTCTGCGGAACCAATCAAATCACTTACTAAAGCCCACACGCGTTACAAAGAAGCTCGTCATCGGCTGATCTCCTCCACAACGGGGTTGAGGTGGCACCACAATTTGTACAAACAGGTTTGCTCTGTGGATCACCTGTAGAGGCAGAAGATGTTTTCCTAGGTTTCAGTGGATCGTTATAGGGTGATGATGTTGGTGTCGAAGCTGAAAGTGTTGGCTGTTGCTGTATCTGTGGCTGTGATTGTTGTTGTTGTTGTTGTTGTGATGGCTGCGGTTGCTGCTCCTGTTGCAATTGTGGTTGCTGCATTTGTGATGGTGATAATTGTTGTGGTTGCTGTTGTTGTTGTTGTGGCTGCTGCTGTTCGTTATATTCGGTATATGGCGGATGAATTCTATTATGCAGTTGAGAAAACATTTCACCTCAGACATGGACTCACAACGTATATTGAGGTTCATCCATCACGGTGCTCATCGACAGTGAGGATGGATTTACGGTTGACGAGGAAGAGGAGGAAGTTGAAAGGGATGGCGTACACATCGTGTGTGTGTGAGCAAGTCGATGAGTCGTAGGTGAGCTGGCTGATCGCATGGGGACATTTCCCAATAGTTTGTTCCGTAGTGCACCAGCCGGTGGTGGCGGCATCGTAGATCCAGAAACATACATGGCATTGCCGGGGCTGTTGCTTTGACTATGTGCTGGTGGTAGTTGTGTATGATCTATGTTCGTCGTTTGTTGTTGTTGAGGAAGCATCACAGGGCTGGAAGGCATGGATAATGACACCGTTTGACCTACTGAAAACGACGCCATTCGATTAACGAGCACATTTTCAACAACAGGTTGTCGCTGCGGTTGCTGCTCTTGTTCCTGTTCCTGTGGCTGTGAAGGTGGCATCGGCATGGATGCTACGGGAGAGATAGACTGAGAAGTAAAATAGCTATTGACAGGTGAGGCAAAATCGTCAAAATTCCACGATTCTTCCATCACGACGTCCTCGTTTGGCAAAAATGTCTGCACATCGCCAAACGCGCCAAAGATATCTTCTAATTCTACCATTTGGTCGCTGGCCTGGTCCGATGTAAATTGGTGCAAAGTAAAATTGTTTGTTGTCTGAAATCCATAACCGTTATACGACACGGCAGGTGCAGTCATAGCAGACTGCGCAGCAGCAGCAGCAGCAACAGCAGCAGCGGAAGACGACGACGCCGACGACGTTGGCAGCACTTGAACTGGTGGTGTCTGCACCATACAAGGGCGCGCTGGCTCCTCTGAAGATTCTGTTTTGACAACTGTCTGCACTCCGGGAACTTTTTTGCGCTGTTCGGCTGCAGATGATGTTGATTTGTTGCGTATCGTCGTAGGTAATTCCTTAAGTGGTGTCAGTTTGGAGTTTTGATAGTCCAATTGACGAGCTGTGTTGAGAGGAAGTTTGCGAAACGTCGCATTTGATTTCTCATTGAGTAGATGTTGACGAAACCATAGTCGCCATGACAAGTTCTCCAACCGAGAGCCGTTCTCTAGGGAATCTTTAACTTTGGTACATACTCTCCACGTTTTAGATAAATCTTCTTCCGAGTCCAAGTTTGAGAATGGCGAAAATGACTTATTGCCCTTGATTTTCAAGACAAGAGGAGCCATCAGCTAAACAGGGCAAACGGGAAGCAATACCGAAAAAAAACAAAGGGCAAGACAACTCCCAAAAAAAGTTTTGCCTTTTCAGGTTCCGCTTATACCCGCACGATCGCTTCGGCCCGCAAACAGAAACAAAGTTCAAAAGAATGTATTTGTTTTTTTTATTATATTTCGTCGGGTATGAGTTAAAATTCAACACTTCTACCAATTCCTTGATCCAATGTGCGGTTGCTAGTTTGTACAACCGGTTCTAAGAAAGAGGTTCCGTTGATCATTTGTGTGGTAGCAACCAAATAATCACGACCTGATTACAAACCGTTTGAATGTTGCGATATAAAAAGCAGTGTAACATACCTTCGTCGTGCTGTGCTAAAAATCTTACGGCAGACACTTCGGTATGAGTACATCCACCAAGGAAGAAAATAATTGTTGTTTTGCCGTGTTGAAGACCATGACCTTATCAGGTTGTCAAAATGCATGTTTCAAATGCTTAAACTCGTTACTTACGTTTCGCTCTCGCCATTGCCGCGTTTGTCTCTGGTCCATATTCCACTGTCTGATTGATCTCAAATGATTTTCCAGGAAGTAACTTAAGCACTTCTTCATAGCCACGCCAACCACTGGAAATTGTTGCACCGTTGTCTACCCTTCCGTTGGGTACACTAGGTGTCTTTTCTTCCCGATTTCCGAATGCGCTCACACTGCCAGTACCCCCGCCTCCTCCGACATAGGAAAACAAGCTAGGTGTGTTTTGTGCTATACTGGCTGGCCCATTGCCCAGCTTCTGCAATGCACACTGGACAAGTCGGACGCTTAGCGGCGCATAACCAGAGTACACATATGAGATGTCATTCGGATGGAACTCATCCACATCATCGACGATCAGGCGCAGTTGTCTTCGGTTTTGAGCAAATGCACTCCTGGATGGAGCGGCTGTAGTTCGCCGACTTAGAAGTCCTAGTTTTCCTAATTTATGCAGCGTTTCTATGTGTTCATAACCGTACGTCTACAGGCAGTTGCGGTTTAGCATCAAATATACCTGTCTTATCGAAAGGAGTTTCTTTACCTGAACAATCTCACGCTCAAAGTGGTCATACACTTTTGTCTTTAGACCTCCTTGAGCTAGGGACATCAAACAGAGCAATCGCAATACTTGGATAATAGGCATCTGCCGGTCAATCATCTCCTCAATATAATCCAGATCTTTGGCTCCGTCGATACCCGCAACGACATCTGGTGTCCAAATGAGTTGAACGTCAGGAGTTTTGTCAACTTACTCTGTTGGACTTCCAGGATTTTGTTAAACTCCTCGGTAATGGTACGTGCCATGATCTGTTCAGCAATCCCAGTATCTAGTATTGGTCAAGGACCATCATAGATATAATACTTTCCATTTCTACATATTACAAAAAGGATACGGACTTTAAGCGATTGATGCTCTTGTTGTAGCTCGCCTAGACGGCCGACGAAATCTCTGATTTGCGCTACAGTTTTTGCGTGATGCCGTTCCTAATCCATTAGCCGGCGGAGTAAGCAAGGTATCAAAACCGATCCATCCCTATACCTCATAATTCTCGTTGATTCGTTTAGCAATCTTGTTTAACATGCCACCAACGGTAGCAAAGTTCTGGTCACGCAGCTGGGCAAACAACTTATCTGAAGAATTCAGAACGTATTTCTTTTTTTTGCCTGCTTGCGTGCTGCTTGCCGTAGGCGCCGGTGCCTTCGCTGTAGCTGTTTGTTGTTGTTGCTGTGCGGGAGCAACCAAGGCCGCATCCAGTTCTACAAAACCTGTACACCACAAAGCTCCAGGAAAAATGGAACTACATCAAAAGGCTTACAATGTTTTATCGTCAAAATTTCGTTGATAAGGCCTTCGTAGGTGAGCTCTGTGCAAAGCGGCGTAACGACATCGACGTTCCGATCAATGATGATAATTTGGTCAATATGACTGGATACAGTGTTGAGTAGCGAGGGGAACTTCGCGGCAGACGCGGCAGATACCTCCTCTACTATCGCCTGCTCACGTCTCATGCGCAAAATCATATTGGCCAGTTTCTGATTATGCTGTTAAACCCATTCATTCCTATCTTAAAACATACCTCCGCTGCCTCGCCTTTTCCAATAATACGTGGAAACAATCCATAGATAGATTGTAACTTCATCAGTGATCGTGCAGCATAATAAATCGAAGTAGTGTCCCCATCCTATGTACTGATGAGGGATAATGCAAACAGATTTTCCTCCTTACTAAATAGATCTCTTTCCACGTTCCTGGATCAAGTTCCATGGAAATCACGTCATCCTCATACGGAATCCAATCCATAGCGTAATCTCCCAGCGTAATATCTCCCAAAACGCCCTCTTGCTCTAAAACAAGTTCACACACCATCGTTCGCTTCGGTACGAAAAATAATGAAACATCTGTCTTCTGATCGGCTGACTGCGACAGTTGCCTAACATGGTCTAATATATATATTCAGTACCTATTTTGTTTTTCCAACACCTACTTGCAATGTATCTCATGTACTGCAATTTTGGTCGACAGATATATATCAGACTCGTGCAGTCTGTCTCCAAGCTATCCGAATCCAGATGATAGATTTTTTCAACACCATGGTCCTACGTATGCACTTAGCGCTCCCGTTTTGACCTTTCTTCCTTTTCCTGAACAAAAAGTACCTTTAGTAACGTGAATTCTGCGATCAGACTAAGCGGTCCTGTAAGCTGAGGATCAAGAACAAGTCCTTTCTTCCCCCGCACCTAAGTATTATAGCAGATTAGGCGAGCATCGCTAAAAGGAATGTAATAATTACCGTGTCAAGAACTTCAGGTAATTCCTTCCGCACAATTTCTCGAAGCTTAGCGAGATTAAGAGGCGTGTTTCCTAAATGCGTGCCAGAACTCATGAATGGAATGAGCAACTTGATAGAGCAGTACTCCGCCCCCCTCAGCTGTTCCACCTCACGCATGTGACGTGCAACTCGGTACATTTTCAGCTCTCAACGGGTGTCATAGCCATCAGTCGGCGGTATACTGAGGAAATCGATGGATCGCATGTGAAAAGCGAATTGCTGATCCTCTCGGATCATGTCAACGTCAACGAATGTGCTGTGATCAATGCGATTGTTACCTTAATCCAATTTCTTTACGATTGCGACGTACTGTAGCTCTCATAAGCTCACTTGGCCGCGAGAGACATTCATCTGTTCATGCACGGCCTTTTGTCGTTAGAGCTGCCAGCCAGATGGCGCATTGCTTCAATGTTGTAGTCGACGAGCATTTTTCTAACTACAAGCGGCTTGATTATAAAGTTGACTTTGACTCGACAAACTACTGCTTATATAAGTCATCGATGCATACGGATAAAGCAAGCCAAGTGCCAACTCGTCACTGCCGTTTTATTAATCAATGATTTTGGCTCGCTAATCAAGTGTGAATGCTTGAAATATATCAAGATTCACAACTGCCTTAACGTGCTGTAGAATTTGTATTCATGCTAAGTTCGTAGACGTTTCTACAGTTTTTGCGACCTTTCTTAAGATTTCCTTGAAGAGCCACTACCTGCATGCATGAAGGCGTATATTAAATGCGTTCCGACTCTTCAAAAGATGAGAAAGCATAAAGTCCGACAGTGTTTGTCTTGAGTAGCGGAGCATGTGAAGAAAATGGCCCGTGTGTAAGAGAAGCAGACGCAACGTGGTATAATATTTTCCAACCAGATGGACGCATAGCAATTGGGGATTCTAAATTTTCGGTTCAGGGCGATTCACAGAAACGTTCTATTCCTCTACGTCGTGAATGGAAATGCCAGACACGAAACAACAGGAGGCTTGCGATAAAAGTAATATTTAAATTTTATGCTGTTAAGAAGTAAACTTTTACAATCAAGATATAAGGATAGTACGTAATTTTTAGGGGAGGTGTGGCCAGTTATATGGCTACTGCTCTTCTTTAGGTTTCCAAGTAAGTGTTACTTTGATATGGACAAGACCATGCGATGCCACCATATCTTGTACGTGACGTTCGACAAACGAACTATAGTTATCCTGCTGGACACCTAGTAGAGGACCTAGCATTGGCATCATGCTGTGGCACGATTGTGCCCAAATCCATTTCCAAGCTTTGCCTATAGAATTCTGTTTGGCTAAGGCAAATATTAGTTTCCTTTTAGGATGTAATAGATAAACTTACCTAAATCCACTGCTCGACCGTCCTTTTGGATCACCTGCAATCCCGCGTCGCCCACCATCGAGGCTAACTTAGTACCGATAAAAGGCTCCTGGCCACGTTGCTCCATTACAGTTGACACTAAATTCATCTATTCAGCTCCCTGCGTGTACACAAGGGGAGTCTTTTACCTGCTCTTAGGACTCGCCGACATTCTTCACTTCCGCTTTCCTAATGGTACGAAATTATAATTTTGCATAAAGGACCAGAGACATACATACCCGAGGTTCGAATTCGTTAAAATGAACACAACCACCAGGCTTTACTAGACGTGCTGCTTCTTTGATGACCATTGGCCATTCTTCCTTTCGTACCGCCGCAACCAACACTCTAAGATGGACAAAATCGAAGGAACCATCTTCAAATGGAAGACCTTCCAGAACGTTACCCAACTGGAATACCAGGTTGGATAGCTCCACACCCTTGGTAGGGAACACGTTCGCAATATCTACGCCAACAAAGGTTGAGTTGGGGTATTCTGTAGCCATGTCCTAAAATTCGAAAGATGAATAATGGGGGTCTCTGCCGTTATTGCATACCATGAGCCATGCACCCGACCCACAGCCGATATCAAGTACGTGAGCACCTTGTTCAAACGATACATGATCATTTGTCTTTGACAAATAGTTTCTGTCAACCCTTATTATATCAGCATGCAAACCCCCTTTTTTTAAACTTTTTTTTGTGTACCCGCTAAATAATTCCTTGGAGGCAAAATGGGCCTATAACAATAACGAATTTAGTAAGACGTAAAGTTAGTGAATTTTATTGCATACGCCAGTCAGTCTGAGCTGTTCCTCTTCGTCTTTAGGAAGCCAATACGAGGAGGTCTGGATATTATGATATTTACGTCCGGCGACGACGGCGCTTTCCAAGTTTTGCACGTAAGTTGGTTCGGTGTCTGACATGGTTCCCGGTTTTTTCAACTTGGATTTGGAATAACATAGCCCCATTTTATAGAGTAAAAATTTACGAATTCAAGATTACACAATGCGGAGCCTGTTATTTATATCGATTCCAAGAACAAGTGGTACAAGAAAGTATCTGTAAAATAGAGAGAAAGATGAAAGTAAATGAAAGCAGGCCTTTAGGATTTAATAATAAAATATAGTTTTGACTAGAAAGAACCGAGGGGCTGTGCGAATCGTACCAAAAATTTTAACTGAATTGACGAATGTACCACTTTGATTCAGAGCTCTTGGTGACCATAGGTGTTACACAGTTAGGAACCATAGGTTACCCGATCCACTCGTCTAATGTCCGGCTCATACTTAAATCAGTTCGCAAACGAAGTGTGTTTCTCTATCTTGTTTACACTTCTATCTGTTTCAAAGACTTGGAAATTTCGACTGACATTAAAATGGATTCCACAACAACCTCATCATCATCAATGGAAAAAAAATTGTACCCTGTTGATCGACCTCTTCCCCAACGTTTCTCGGAACCTAATTTTGACCAGAAAAGTGTCGAATAAATACGCCATGGAAAACAATTTCAGTCTTGCTACGAAGTTCAGTGGTAGCGCCATCCTACCTTTGAAATGTAGCAAAAGTGGATATTAAGCAACATACTCAATATCAATGGGGATAACCGACAGAGACTGTAAATCATCGCATAACGGCTGCCCATACTTGATTAGAGTATCGCTGAGAAAAAAATACCGGATTCCACTTGCTCGAACCAAAACATGTGGAAAAGGGCTACTATAATTATCCATTCTCTTCGAAAGATCATACTTCTTCTGCCAGAGGAAGGAGATCGATAGTCAGCGACGATGATGTGAAAAAGCTGATTGCATTTACAGATGCAAATGTCAAGACTAGACAAATTTATTGAAATTAATGAGGATCCACCGTACTCTACAGCTTCCGCGATAGCTCTTTTGTTGTCTGCGTCGGTGTTAATCTTCACTTTGCGATATCTTTCAAAGGAAAGTTATTTCCTTGCAGAACAGGTCGCAATGTCCAGGCACGGATATAATCGTCTATATTAGCTGTTAACTTCACATAACACATCGAGGGTATGGACCTACTAACTTTAGCGCTTGTTTGAACAAGAATGGCATGGATGTCATTCATCAGTGATGCTTGCGCATCTTAATATGTGTGCAGTATTTTTGCCAGCATATTGTAGCAACCATACGTTCTCTTTCGGGGGGGCTTCTCCTACCCGGATATCACATGTATGTAACTCGGATCAGTAGCCAGATCGAATAATGGCAGTATGTGGTTTCTGATTCTCGAACTTTACACGGCTGAATCTTACGACGAAAATGCTCGGAGCTATCAAGACAGGGAAACCGAGGTTCAATTCATGCAAGTATAGTAAATGAGAAACTTGTAAGAAGCTAAGGATCCATGAGAATAAGAAATAAAAAATTTTGTCGTAAGCGTCTGGTAATGACCCGCTGGGGTAGATTAAAGCTAAGATGTCTTCTGCTCCATGTTTGAAAGATAAGTAATTTGAGCACAAGCATCCATATGATCTTTCTCAACTGTTTCCAACGTGCGTTTTTGAATTTTCTCTCTTGTACCTTCCTCATCTCATTCTCTGCCAATAACAAGTATAGCGTTCATTAAATTAGGTGTTTTCGTATTTATACCTCTATTGAACAAGCAAAACAAGAACAATAGATTTTTCGAATCTACTTTATGGCATGTTGAGCTTTTGATTATTCAAATAATTATACCTCTTGCGTATTCCCAGGTAGCAGACATTCCCACATTTCGTAATTCCTACTGTTGGACACTTTTAACTTGTGTGTTTCATTGTTGCAGCTTGAAGAATACATTGGAGTAAGAGTGCTGGAAGGTTCTTCCAACGAAATTCTCTTCCTGAAAATGCGAAATAGATTTTGATTGGCCGGTGACATAAATTTTGATTGGCCAACGAAATCAATTTTGATTGGCCAGCGAAATCAATTATGATTGAGTTCGGTACTGTAACCAGCATTGTTCTACCAGAACTAAACCTTAAAAATTGTGCATGATAAGCAACACATGAGAATATAGGACGTTTAAAATGTACACACTATCCATACCAACCCAATATTCTATAAAATACGACGAGGGTCAGAGTTACTTCTTCATGAATAGATCGCAAGCCATGACAGTACTGGAATAGACCCATCTTCTGTGACAGGGATGGTACAGAATTCTGAGATTGATAATAAAAAAAACGCATGCTAAAAATCTCTGAAATGTTTCATTTATTATTTACGTTGCACGTAATGAGTTAGGAAGAAGGACATGTAATAGTTCGGGATACATAAAAAAAAAAAAAGAGTAGCGAGCGGATTGGATATATATTACGAATCGATTATTAACGTAAGGGATAAACACAGCGAGGCAAATAAATAGTACTGTATACGTTTAATTTAGTTCTTCTCATCGTGAGTGTTGTCTTCCAGTAGTTTAGCATCTACTGCGGGAGTAAGTCGAAACCAGCTTGACAGTATCGCTATCTTGATGCGAAGCGATACAGGTAGCATAAATGATGACGCTCTATCATTGTTCCGAATCGGCCAAGATCGAATAGGTTTGATCTGCTGTCGCACACCTACAACACGACTTTCTAGCATGACTTCGGATAAGGTCAATTGCCATGATCCTCCCCGACGGACCCAATCGTCGATGTCAATCATTGTTTTGGCCATCTCACGCAACTTTTTCAGTGTAGGACCGGGGATAGTGCGAAGAACGTTGTATGCTAGTGGCATTCGATCCATGTGCCGAACTTCGAGTGTAGAACATTGGCTACCCATGCGTTGTTCGATTGTCTTTGCCAGTTTGTTGTACAATGGATCAACTCTGAGTCGCATCATGACGGCTCGCGTTGGTCGTTCTGTCATCTCGTAACCCGCAAAAGTTGGCGGAGAAAGTTTTGAAGACAGCCGCTCTACTTCCTCCTCAACCACGTCCACAAAATCATCAACTACTTTCCACTTTGTGGTAAAATCTTCTCCTCGTTGGATATGTACTCGTCCGAGGACAGAGATATGAGGCGTGGCGTTGTGTGCTTGGTTTGGACCGTAGCGGATATAAGATTGTTCCTGAAACTGCTTCAGTGAGACTTGCAGTGGAGTACCCTCACAAGGTTCGAGTGAAAGAATGAGCGATCGTCTTGTTTCTCGGAGACAGTGGGGTGCAGGTGTGCCGGAATCGGAAGTCAGGTGAAAAGGGTCCAGCGCAAAGTCGGTAAAGTCGGGAACTGCTGGCTCGCTCATTGACGTTGCTTTGGTACTAATACTGCTTGTTAACCCATTGACAGCGCCAAGTGATGATGCACCTGGTGCGCTAATGGCAGAATAGCTCTCGAGTGTGGTCATTTCGGAAAAGGAGTGTTGAATGAGTTTCTCGGGAAAAAAGATAGATAGGGAAGAGTTTAAGAAGGAAAAGGGGTTTGAAAGGAGTGGTGCAGAAAGGAAGAGGAGGGGTCGAAAGGAGTGTTGCAGAACGACCGACCTTTGTCGCATGATCTAAACCTAATTGGGGGGATTTTCACCTTTTAGATGACAACAGTACCTTTTTAACTGGGGTAAACGTGGTAAATTCAGACAACTGTTTACTTAAACAAGAGACCCTGTGTACACCCAGGGCTACTTATCCATAAGTACGGTTGAATGACCGTCCACTGTGCTCTTAGATGATCAAAACACTTGTGCACGTTCATTAGTATTTCAAACGACTTTAAGCCTATTGTTTCCAATAATTGCAGCCCATCACAGGATATGATCTTTGTCTGCACATCCATTATAAAAATGCACGTTGAATGATTGACACAGGAAGAGCTTAAAATTATTCAAAACTACTCTTTCATTGTTCCAGAAAAGGAAGCCATCGCTTTAAGCGATTATATCTTTGTTTCTCTTATCATCTCCACGCTTTAGCGCAGTTGACTCCCATATCGAACCGTTTGCTTTGGGATTGTTCCTGACACTCGTTACTGTACTCGAAGCTCCTGTCAAGGAGTCATTTGACAGCCTCGTTGACCTCTTTTCTGCCTTCCTACATACAGCTTAAATCATAGCTTGTCAAATCAAATCAGCAGTACCATCGTTCTCACAAGATTAAAAAATATAATGTTGAGTATAGGATTGTAACTGTGCAAATTTCAATAGCAGCTGAGCGTACTAAAATAAATGAGCTCATAATGATCACTAGAAATTTGCGCGATAATTATTATTCCCTTTTATCTTGATCTTATCAGCAAAAACATTCTCCACTTGATATGTCAAAGAAGAAGAAAAAAAAAAAAGGAGGTCAAACCTGCATACCTCTTGTGAACAGCGTGGATATTTGTAAAAAAAAAAAAATCAAAAAGTCGTATGTAAGACTTTATATGACGATTGCTGGGTTATGAAACATGCTCATACTTTGAAATAGCGGGTCACACAGAATGTCTTCCCTAATCAGTAAACATTCAGATGTGATCGCCGGTGATCGTGAATCCATACCATGTGAACACACAGACAGTGGATATTAGCGTCAGCATATTCACTCCGGACAGTGGCATTATTATGCATTCGCGGACCCTGTCATCAGAGCGGTTATACATTGATATCAATCGAGCTAAAAGAATGACTGTACACTTCACTAACAAATGGGTTTGGTATAGACGACTTTCTGATCGAACGCTCAACTTTACTGTTTTCTGGTTTATTTATTTACATACTGTTTATTGAACAATTTTTTACGCTAGTCTAAACAATACATCAACAGACATGAGTGATCCTATGTTTATAGTAAATCCCAGTACGTACTGGGGATGTTTTAATGAAACAGAGCCGAAGGAGAGAGAAAAAGGACAGTCTTCATTTTTAAATGGTTGGATTTTTTTTTATTTTGGTTGGAACATCTCCTTGTCTAGAAACACATGGGCCAACTCATGTTTCAGGCCCATTCTGATACGACGCAAAAAAGTGCTACTTCTCTACGCACCAAGACAATACGCTAGCCCAAAATAACCCTTTATCCAATGCAAAGTGACCTGCAAAATACTGTATTTTCTAAGAATGAATAAGATGATACTGGTAATTTTAATTGAGTATCTGTTTCTAGGTTTACAGTGCATGTTTTTTTATGCCCTAGAATAAAAAGACACAAACACAGATTTAAACATGTTTAGAGCATATTGTTGATCGCCCAGAGTTTATTGAATTCTGCACTTCAGGATTTCTTTAACAAGGGATTAAAGGGCAGATCGGAATCTCCTGAACAAACGTGCTCCTTATCATCAGAACTCATAACAAATAATGATAGAGCGTATACTCTTATTGCACAAATACATGTCTGTATCTTTTTAATTATGATTAAATACTATCACTACAACGATATTTTTCAATCCTGTTTTTGTGCTACAGATGTTCCTTGTTCTGGCTTTTTGGGAATCCCTGTGCTGGACCCTGCAGAAGACATGTAAGCCTTTGCTTTTGTCAAAGCGCTGTGCATGCCATCGCAAGCTGCATCGTGGGATCGTCGCAAATGGTAGGAGAATAATGCTCCTCCTTGGTGCAAATGAGCATCAACGATGTCTTTGTTGCTCATGTATAGTCGGGGAAATATAAAAGCGGAGATGATAAAAAATAGAGCAATGGTAGAGGCAGCTGCATGAGCTGATATGACGTAGGTGACATAGGCGATGACCAACCACTGATGAGGCATTAAACCCTTGTCAACAGCTTTTTCACGAGGTTTACCTTTAGGCTAGTAAGCCTGTTTTCAATTAATACAATCCTCGTCAGACCTCGAATAAACGTCTCGCCTACATGAACGGCGATCGTCGTGTAACGAGCAACCTCTTGTTCGTCCAGAGAAGTAATTTGTCTGTTTTCAAATACATTTCTACAAAAGAAAGTTAAGTTTCTGTGTGAACAATAGGGGGGGTTACCGATATGGATGAACGGCGTCATGCTCTGTAAGTAATTTTTGTGTTTGCATTGTTAAGGTGACGTAAAGAAGATTTAACCCTGTGGCAATTGTCATAACAGCAGCTAAAACTTGGAGCAGGGAGTATCGACGAGTTATCAAAGTAATTCCAACAAGCAAAACAAAGAATGCGCCCGAACGCACTGGATTTTCCCAATGTAGGATACGCCAAGTTTCTTTTTCGATCTGTTTTGTAGCTTCCGTTCGCTGTCGGTCTATTAATAGTTTAGTAATATTTGTATTAGTAGAAACCTCACCAGTGTCTTTATTGTCTTTATATACTCTTGTTTGAGAAGAAGTCGATTTCTCTTGCTTATCTTGTGTTGGCTCGTTCATTTTTTTATAAAAATAAAAAGTCTGGGAGAAAAAAGAAAGCAAATCTTTCGGAAATCATGCACTTGAACGGGGTTTTTAAAGAGCGCTACAAAAGCAGTCCTTAATGATGACGGCTATTTTGTTCCACAGCGAAAAATCCTCGTCTTCAGCAGACATCGTCAAGTGAACCGCAAGCATGGCTTCATCAGGAAATAATATGAGAATCGAGCAGGTCAAGACAACGACACGCGAGCAGCGCGTGGCAACCCATTCACACATCAAAGGCTTGGGTTTGCGCGACGATGGTGCCGCAGAACCCATCATGGCAGGCTTCGTCGGTCAGGAGAACGCGAGAGAGGTAAAACAATGGATAATGTCAGTGTATCTAATGAGTGTCATTTAGGCTAGTGGTGTTGTTGTAGAGTTGATCAAGTCGAAGAAGATGGCTGGTCGTGCTTTGCTGTTTGCTGGCGCTCCTGGCAGTGGTAAAACTGCCATTGCTCTCGCCATTTCACAGGAACTTGGACCTAAAGTCCCTTTCCGCCCCATTGTCGGTTCTGAGGTTTATTCTTCAGAAATCAAAAAGACAGAAGTGTTGATGGAGAACTTTCGACGAGCTATCGGTCTGCGCATAAAGGAGAGCAAAGAAGTGTACGAGGGTGAAGTGACAGAACTGACACCGGAAGAGACAGAAAACCCATTGGGTGGTTATGGAAAGACAATTTCACACGTCGTTATTGGCCTGAAGACTGTCAAAGGCACAAAGCAACTGAAGTTGGATCCCAGCATCTACGAATCAATCCAGAAAGAGAAGGTCATGGTTGGCGACGTTATCTACATTGAAGCAAATACCGGTGCAGTAAAGGTACTGCATAGCAAATGGGATGATGGAAAATTATTTATACTGAATGATTTTTCTAGCGAGTGGGTCGTTCTGATGCTTATGCGACAGAATTCGATTTGGAGGCGGAAGAGTATGTTCCATTGCCCAAAGGCGACGTTCACAAGAAGAAAGAGATCATTCAGGACGTAACATTACACGATTTGGATGTGGCCAACGCAAAACCTGAGGTACGTATAACTGGTGATTGGGGGTTATTTTTTGACAGATGTATAGGGTGGACAAGATATTATGTCCATGATGGGTCAACTGTTGAAGCCAAAAAAGACTGAGATCACAGACAAATTACGAAAGGAGATTAACAAGGTTGTGAACAAATATATCGATCAGGGTATTGCAGAACTTGTCCCCGGTGTCCTGTTTATTGATGAGGTACATATTACTTGCTGTTGACAATCATTAATAACATGCACGTAGGTCCACATGTTGGATATTGAATGCTTTACATACTTGAACAGAGCATTGGAGTCACCACTTTCTCCCATTGTTATTTTTGCAACAAACCGTGGAATGTGCACAATTCGGTACGATACTATCCTTTGAGAAAGTTTTGTTTAACGCTTACTTAGAGGAACTGAGGACGTTGTATCTCCACATGGTATCCCCGTTGATCTGCTCGATCGTCTGTTGATTATTCGTACACTTCCATATACAATTGATGAGATCAAGGTTATTGTGAAAATTAGAGCCAGGACTGAGGGTATCAACGTCGACGATGCTGCAATTGATCATATTGCAGAGCGTGGTGTCAATACATCTCTCAGGTATATAAACGTTAGACTTTCTGAATTCGGATGGGATACTAACCGTAAAAATCAACAATTATAGATATGCTGTACAACTTCTTACACCTGCTAATATTTTGGCTGAAATCAACGGTCGCGATAAGATTATGCTAGAGGACGTACAGGAAGTCGACGATTTGTTCTTTGACGCCAAGAAATCAGCAAAGCATCTCACAGAGCAAGAAGCTCAGTTTATCATTTGAGGGACAACCGATCATAAATTTGTACAAACCACATTTTAATAAGAAATTGACGTTGATGAAATCGTTTCTATGACTTATACAACAGGCCACATGTGTTCTATTACTACATGCCTTGAGTTGTGCTATGCTTTACACTAAGGCTAGGGACAATATGCTAAAAGCTTCAGTATTACTATTTATCATCGGTACGATAGGTTGCACAGTGTTTCCATAAAGTAGTGTCGCTGTTCCATGAATCAATGTCACGAATAAGAATCCACTTGTGCGATGCGTGAAGTAAGTCACGCATTCGCATCTCCCCTATTTCTGGATCTCCGACTCAACTCATCCCCTTGTACTGTTTTCCCACAAGCTCAAAAATACATTATGGCTTTCCTCGCTCGCGTCCGTAAGTTACAGTTATTTCTCCTGCCAGTATTTACTCGTTTGGCTTATTCTATTTGAATTATATGTAGAGACTGCTGCTGCTCCTGCCGCTCTTGGCCCCTATGGTAAATGACGCGAATGTTTTGCGAGAATTACAGCTTCTAACGCGAATGACAAAAAGCCCAAGCTATCAAAGCCAACGGCATGGTCTATACCAGTGGCCAGATCCCTATGATCGCCGAAACTGGTAAAATTGTCGAGGGAGGCATCACCGAACAGACACACCAGAGCTTGACAAATGTTTCCGCTGTTTTGACCGCAGCTGGATCCAGCTTGGACAAGGTTATCAAGACCACCGTGTTTTTGAAGGACATGAACGATTTCAATGCCATGAATGAAGTTTACGCAAAGGTAAAAGTGAAAAAAAGTTGTTCACTGCTTCATGATCTCTGATACGGGTATATAGTACTTTTCCAGCCATCAACCTGCTCGCAGCTGTGTCCAGGTGGCTCGCTTGCCAAAGGATGTTGCTGTTGAAATTGAAGCTGTAGCATTGACCGATTAATTTATCGTGTAATAAACGCTCTATTTTTTGTCTTGTTTCTACATAATGGCACATTTTGAATCGCCTTTGCTATTATCCATCTGGGTGAGACGTTTCTGGGCATCTTTCCCGACAGGACCTCCCGTAGATGCCGCTTTCTCCAGCCAATGACGTGCTTGACTGAGATCTTTTTTGACACCGCGGCCTTCTGTATACATGGTTGCTAAATTAACTTGAGCCAATTGGAATCCATGCTCCGCAGCCATCCGGAGAAATTCAGCAGCATTGAAGCTGTTGGCCTCCACGCCATGTCCATTGAGAAAACGCAGACCAACATTGTACTGTGCTTCTGGCAGACCTATTATATGTGTAGTGAGTAGGAGCTAAGCTCATGATTGACTGTACCTTTCAGTGCGGCCTTTTGAAAATACTTAAATGCTTTCTTCTGATCTGGCTGCCTATCCTCAGCCGCCAATCCCGATGAGTAATACACGCCAAGCATAAAACTACACTGTGGGTTGCCTGTTGATATTTTTTAACAAACATCTGCCATGCTATCTGCTGTACCTGCTTGAGCTCCTTTTTGAAAATAAGCAACGGCTTTTTCATGATCCTGGTGCACGCCGTATCCTAGACGATACATGCGTCCAAGTTCCGTGTACGCGCTGCTGACGCCAGATTTCCCAGCTAATTCATACAGCTTTATACTCGCATTCACCTTGTCTGGTTGCGTACGCATCAAGATCGATGCTAGATTCATCTGTGCGTATGGGTGACCTTTTTGAGCTAACTGGGACATGATTTTGATTCCCAGATCCTCATTCTTTGGCGTGCCGCCATACCCTGTGGTAAGAAAGTAAATAAACACATATCTCAATGCCTCCGTTGGTTTTGTAAGCACTTGCCCCTGTACACCATGTTAGCGTAACTAAATGTGCCACGATCATCTCCCTGGTTCATAGCACATTTGTACAGCTCAAGAGCAACAGGGTACCCATCTATCCAATCCAGCACTTAGTTGTGTGTTGAGCTTTTCGTGAGACGTACTCTTTGAACCCTGCAACACAAGGTTGCCCAAAGCCGCGATATCCTCCGGCTTGCCCACTAAAATCACGGTATTGATGAGTACAAAGGAATAGGATGCTGGTCTCACTAACGTTTCAAAATTTGTTCTTCCTGCACAGCGCGGTCAGCCTTCACATCGATCAGAGCAAGCTCCACGATCTGTTTCATGGTTTCAATAGATAGACCAATATACTTTTGCTTGATGAATGTGGCGAGCTGCTCATCAGCAGGAAGTAAATCTGTACCATAGGACAGCGTTAAAGGCTGCCTCGCATTCGACTATTCTTACCATTCGCTGAGGCTTTCGCTAACAATGTAGCGGGTGCAATTCGTTCCTGTGTCTCACTGCAATGTATTATAAATGAATGCTGTTTCACCGTTTTCTTTTTTACCTCGTCTGTGTGGTACTGAGGAAGGGTCCGAAGATGCCGCTAGCTGAGGGATCGGCACGGCTACGCCGAGCCATGTTGCTGGAACATCGCTGTGTCGGGAAGATCACCCGGCTGGTAGCCTTTTTTACTACAACTCGACGCGTAGCAAATGTCGATAGACATCGTTGAGCTGATCGTGTGGCCATGCTAAAGCAGAGTTATTTGGCGTGACTAAGAATTGGATTTTTTGTGGTGTAGGAAGCTAATCTTTCTCCTTCGTTATGCGTCCGAATCTCCGTTGTGTATCATCGATCGAACAGATTTTTACTGCATTTTTTTTATTTAGTATATCAGGGATAATGGCACAGTTATGGAAGGTGAGACAACAGGCTGCTATGGGGCTAGTTAGAAAGAAAAAGGAGCAACGATTGGTTAAAAAAGCACGAAGTCCATGTCGAGAACGCTACGTATTATACAGCGAGCGATACGAAACTTCCGAATGCAACCGGGTCAAATAAAAAATAAATAAGCTTCCTATCAACACATTCAACAATTCATTCCAATGATTCCTCAGCTGTCGTCATCCTCTTAAATATAAGAGTATAAGTGATAAGTTACTGAGCGCACATGTACGTCTATTGTATATTATGGCTCTTGTTGGTCGGTGTGGTCAGTGCGCAGACCAACAACACAAGTATTCTGGACGAATACATCGAAGACGTTGGACACCTCTTGAATCATGTTATTAACTATATTTTTGGCGACAAGCCTGCAGCAACCAGGAACAATCCATTCCAGGTTAACAAATAAAAGCAATTAAATTTAGAGAGAAAAGCTAATTCTGGTATAGCTGAATGGCCCTACCAATCTTGCACTTTACTGGGGACAAGGAAATAAGGACGAAAAGCGCCTTTCCTATTACTGTAGTGAGGGGAGCGCTAGTATGATCGTCGTAGCATTTGTTGCAGACTACACAGGCGGAAGGAACAACACTCCCATTTTGAATTTGTCTAGCCATTGCGACGATGTGGAGTACTGTCCAGACGTGGCTAATGATATCAAATACTGCCAGGATAAAGGTATCAAAGTTTTGGTTTCATTGGGTGGCGCGGCTGGACCATACCACAACCAGACATGGGACCCAGATCTTTTGGCTTGGTGGATATGGAATAAATTTCTTGGTGGAAGGGATGATACGATAAAGCGACCATTTGGAGATGTCATTTTGGATGGCGTTGACTACAACCCGGAAGGTAGCTCTTTTTACTATATTTCATTGACTTATTCCCTTTGTTATCTATTAGGGACAGGAGGACAAGGATACGATCGTCATGTTGATACACTTCGAAAGCTGTTTAGAACCTACTACCCTTCCCGAGAATTTCTGGTAACCGCTGCCCCTCAATGTCCTGATCTCGAGACATATCCGTACAATGCCGCCTATACTCTTCTTCATCCGCGACCAGAATACGACGCCTACCCAGATATCGTTTTTGTCCAATTTTACAACAACTACTGCTCTGTATCTGAGTTTGACCGGCTTGGGATGTTTAACTTTGATGAGTGGGACGAATGGGCTCAGAAGCATGCACAAGGACGGATCAAAGTCTATCTAGGAGTCTTGGGCAAGGACAATCACAATGACACAGGCTATGTCAATTATTTTGGGCTTTCACATATCTTAGACGCAATCCACGACAAACCCAGTTTTGGTGGCGTTATGATGTGGGATGCGGAATATGCTTTCGAAAATCTCGTATCAAATCTTCATGATATCCCGTATGGTCAGGCAGTAGCTGACTATCTTCAACAATTAGCTCTCAAACCTATGCAACATGGTCAGCAGGATTAGCGCATGATTAGCTGAATAAAGACGGTGACTTCGCTTCTGGGAAGACATTTGTCTCCGGATTTCGACTACATTCTTTGTACTTACCTGCACATGGCTGCCGCAGAGATGATGTCTTTGTTTATGTACTCAAGTACATTTTTAAAACGGCACAATGAGCACAAAGAAACGCAAGTGTATCACAAGTTTTTTAATGTGACGCTACGTTTCAATGCATGCAACTCCCTGTCAGCCCCTTTTTTTTGTCCTGTTGAGTAGAAATAGAAACATTGCTGATTTTAGGCGTTTGAATGCTTGTACCCTCCTTGGATTAAACCATGTTATTTTTTAAAAAGAAAAACAAAAAATCAAGGTCCAAAAAGCAGAACGAAAGCACCACACATAAATCATGGCATGGGGACATTATGAAACGGTGTCTGCCAGACGACTTTGAAAACCCTATTGTTCTTCCGAACTTACTTGTGATGGCTCAGGATGTCCGTGAAAGTCTCGACAATGATACAGCGTGTTCAGTATTGCCAAGTGATTCCATCTCCAGTACCCACTTGACGAAAGACTTTCGGGACCTTCCAGCTTCACGTTTGATCAGTGACCGTCTCTTGGGCGCTGCAATCGACACAACAAATGTCACTGCTACTTCTATGCTGACTAGGCAGACTGATATGGATCAGTTCAAATTATCAAGGTGAACTTATGCCAGCTCACCGATCATGAGGGGTTAACACTTGCACAGCTGTAGTCATGTTGAAGCTAGCTCTTCCGAGTCATCTGTATCAAAGGCAACAGGTAATCAGTCCAGTGATGATCAGGAGTCTGTAGAGAGCTCTAGTACGAGTGCCGGCAGTGTCAAATCTGTGCCTGACCGAGATATTGTGGAATCGTGGTGGACATGCGGAGAACGAGTATTTGCCCCTCGATTAAGGACAAGCCGTCCAAAATTCTGTAGAAAGAAGCGTACAACTAATATACTTGCCGTCTTGTCCGACAACGGTAGCAAATGGTGCGATGGCACTGCGTCTCTAAGAACTTCTGCAGAGAAAATTCAGAATCAGAGCCCTTCAGCTGCATCATCAGCCTTGGCTACGGACACCACAGATCTCGCAGAGAATTCCATGGATAAAAACAAACAGGAGAAAGCTACGCTTGTTGGATCCTCGAAACAAGTCGCTTTGCATTCCAAACCTAGTAATATATGCGTGGATAAAAATGAACACGTGAAGATAGCACCGGTTAATTCTTTGGAACAAAACGGTTTGTCGTCCGAAGCAGAGACCCCGAACAACATTGAAAAGGAACCTTCCATCTGCGATACAGGATATAATAAAGAGGAAAATAACAACGGCAACGGCAACGAGTATAAGGACGATTCCATCGCTGATGATATTCATACAGACAGCAAATGTACCAAAAACTTGAAAAAAATTACATTACCAACTTCCAGTAACTTTGACCATTCGAAAGATGAACCAACAAATCAACACTATTTGCACCTTTCCATGGCTGAACAGGACCATCCGTTAAAGCCAACCTCTCCAACACGGGCTAATACACGTGCTCCAAAAACTGGACCTTCACTAATTCCACGTAGTTTTCAATACCCAAATAAGAAAAGCGCTCGTCGAGAGACAGCAACTACCGAAGCACCGAATCGCCGTGGATCGTCGAGCAGTATTCCCGTTCCAGCCTTCGCACATGATCAGCCAACGGGGAAACCAGCTGAGAACAATGCAGAGCACCTGTCTGCAGATCGTAGTTTGCCAAACTTGCGCCAACACCTTAGTAGGATACCAATTCGTGATCCTCGTTTGCAAGCAGGGTCTACCAAACCAAAGAATGGCCGAGCTGGAGGCTGCAGTAGATTGCCAACGCGTATACATAAATGCTAATTTTTCCTTATCTTTTACATCAAAGAAGGTGAATACCTCTTATCATCCATCTCTTTCTTTCTTTCTTTTTTTTCTCTTTTCCCTTTTTTCACTGTCAATATGTTTTCTATGGTTATAGTAGAGATGTTTTTAGTGAGGGTAACACCAAATATTATCCCCCTTGTTTTCTTTTAAACTTTACGTACATATAACTCAAGCTTATCAATTCTTGTTACTTACATTTGATATGATCAGTAACCAAGCTACGAAATATTATGACAATTATCTACCTCTATATGTGCACTAGTGTGCTTTTGTTACAGCATGAAAAATAGGTGTGCGACATCATTGGGGACTCGCTATTTGTGACAGGCGTCACAAAATGAGAGCACATGAAAAAATGCATCATCATTCATGTCAGCACACCTTTTTTTATCGGCGACAATATGGTATGTCGAAATAATCACGATGACAAGCCCATAATACGCTTTTAACAGAGTGGTGTATTTGACGATGGCGACGGCCATTTTTCGCCAGGCTTTTTTGGCATGCGCAATCTGACGAGCTTTGTTGATCCTAACCAAGGCTTCTCTGAATATTACCGATGTTATCCCATTGCAATGATGCAGCAAGGGAATGACAGAGAAAATGTTAATTACGGAGGCAAAAGTATGATTTATTCAGAGTGCCCTACGCCTGCTGACATTGCATTGCCATAGTTATCTTGCCTCAGTCTGCTTTGGAAAAACTATGTAGGTTCAGGTTGATCTTTTTGTTACTAGCGCTCTTAATCCGTAGACCATAGCTCAGCTACACATTTCATATCCCATGCTCTTTCAACTTAAGAATCCAGACCAGAAGATCCACACACATACTGGTGTATTGGAATTTATTGCAGAAGAAGGTCGAGTCTACTTGCCCCAATGGGTACGTCATTGCCCGTAAATTATTTCGAGCTCACCTTTTTACGTCAGATGATGGAAACCTTAAAAGTGGAACCAGCTAGTTTGATCGAAGTGAAGAACACAACGCTACCATTAGGATCTTTTGTGAAAATCCAACCACAATCTACCGATTTTCTAGATATTAGCGACCACAGAGCAGTGTTGGTACAGCGTAGCCTAATGTCGAGAGATTAACAGACATGCGCTAGCCTAGAAAATGCGCTGCGCAATTTTTCCACCCTTACATTGGGTGACATTATCCAGATCAACTACAACGACAAAGTGTACGAGATCAAGGTGCTTGACGTAAAACCAAATTTTCGAGATCACTCTGGAATTTCCATTGTTGAAACAGACTTGGAGGTAGGCTACATAGCTTATCACCCTACGTATACTTATCCATGGAAGGTTGATTTTGCTCCTCCCGTCGGTTATGTGGAGCCATCAGCACGACCAACTCCCACGCCATCGATGGTAAGCAGTAGCATTAGGACAACAATCCATTAAAGCAATTGCAGAAAAACCAAATGATTATCGATGAGCCGGAGCCAGTAAAGAACGGTTTTGAGGCGTTTCAAGGTAGTGGACGTAGCCTACGAGGAAAAGGAAAAGAGTAAGTTTTCTCATTTAAGAGGAGATCCTTTACTGAATTGTATGGCAGGACCGCAAAGAGGAAAGATGACGATGTAGATATGAACGCAAACGAACCTCGATTTGACGGCGACGATGATGGTCCACTTAATCTTCCATTTGGTCAGTTGTACTTTGGGTTTCCTGTAATCGCACCAAAGTGTGGAACGGAGCAAGATGTGGAAAACCAGCAACACGTATTTTCAGGTGTGGGGCAGACGTTGCGAGGGAAAAAGGTTTCGAACAAGATGACAGCAAATGACGGTAAAGGCAAGTATTGGAACTTTTCTGCTTTATCTCACCCTTGTTAGTAGATCGATCCTGAAAGTAAAGTATGTGGCGTAGAGTTTGTTTCTTAGTTAGATCTTCCTTTTCTTATTTTCCCTCTTGCGATTATCTTTTCATTTGCCATGCGGATTAATCTGATTATTGACATTATTTCGCTTGCATTGCGTGTCTTTACTATTATCAAGTTCTACGTTATTTTCTGGTCACTTGATAAAATTGACTCATATCGAATGCTATCGTCTTAAAGTAGACATCTGACGATATAAACAATGGCTGACAATACAGATTGTTTTAATATGCACCAATCCATTCTACTTGATAAACCATCTAATTCGAGGTCGCTATTCTTTCGCATAGTGAGACATCTTCTAATGTAGTACAAGTTTCCAATGCTAAGCTTTGCGCACTGCATTTTATAGTGCATATCAGAGATATAGCTTTTTATGACATAAAAGAAGCTTCACGATAACAGACTAGGTTGAGTATTTGAAGAGAAAAAGTGCTATATTTTATTTGTCAGCTCTGTTTTCTATATTGGATAGTTCGGTAAGCACGTCAATCTATCACACGCACACACGCAACCCATTTGTGTTATTTTCTGTCTGTTGTTTATGGTTGCATGACTTTTATCCAGAACTGTCTCGACTGTGGTGATGTTCGTTGCTCAGCACGTAGGCAAATGCTGTCACATTCAGTATTACCCCAAATCCTCTGGAGATAATCACAATAATAGACCGCTTCAAAGCCGTGTCTTTCTCTCACTTGTTCCCACCGGTCTGGCTGCGGGGCACGCCCCTGCTGACAAGGAGTTACCATTGGGGGTAAGTATATCAGAGACATTGATGACTTCTATGCTGCTCGAATAAACTTTGTATCCATCGCAGAGTCAGTGAAATATTTAAGATTTAGTGAATGTATTTTATCCTCTCGTGGATGTTAACTTTATTTAAAGTACACATGAAAAATTGAAGGCCAGTAGTTTATTCGATGATCCGCAGGTCCTCCTTCCTATCCTTTGCATATTCATCCTTATACTTATGGTAGATTTCTTCCAATCCTTTGATGTATGCATCCTGAGTTTCAAGCAATTGCTCTTGTGTTGGCTCCAGTTGATCTTTTTCCAGTTTCGGTACAGGGATAGGTTTACCCACTATCAATATTTAAGAGTCAGTGGGGTGACACAAAACGTGGCGCACACTTACCAACTGTGACAATCTGGTGCCGAAAAGGAACCAGTCCGACATCGTCTACGAACTCAATTAGCCACGCTGTTTACAATTGTCTCAGAATATGTACTCACAATTGAATATACCACGTGCATGGAATAGAGGAAGAGTAAATCCCAACATAGATTGCATCTTCTTCTGAACTTTCCAGAGGGTTGAGCCTTGTGAATTATCTACCTGTTCATAGAGATCATTTTCACCAAAAGAAAATATAGGAACAAGAGGGGCCTGATGCTTAATGGCTAGACGGATAAAGCCAAGACGTCGTTTTAACGTCAGCTCGGTTATACCCGGACGTGCGTACAGAGACTCGGCAGCACCACCGACAACAATGATAATAGAGCGACCGGGTCCTGAAGATAGAATTGCTTCACATGAACGACGCGATACAGATGCAATGCCGAGAGACATGATGATATCACGGTAAATTGGTAGTCGGAAGTTGGATGCAAGTGTCAGTAGTGATGGCACAACACCGGGAAACAGCTGGGAGAATCCGGTCGCTTCGGTACCGAAATTGATAAATGCGCCCATAGAGATAATACCGTGTGGATGGTAGCCAAAAACATAGTTTTCTGAGGGGTCAAGGTCATGTTCCTGATGAAATGATGTGTCAGAATATCACCATGACCATTGTTTGTTTTTCGTTTTACCTTTATCAGTTTTACAGGAAAATAAGCAGCAAAGTATCGCCAAAGAACCCAACGTCTAGGCCAATCAAACCGACGACCTCCACTTTCGGGTGCTTGATCAAAATGCACAAATAGGATGTATGCTATTAGGAGAGGCCATAGTGCTGGAAAGAAGAAGCAGAGCAAAAACGCGCTTAAACAAATCGGTAGAAGGGAGATCCAGGTACACGTTGCTAATGTCTGCAACCGCCGTTCTAAGGGAATGCCGTGTAAAGGTGCCCATCGGATTGAATGTGATGAGTTAGATGATGAATCTTCATTGTTCTTTTCGTTGTCCATAGTTTCAAAAATGCAGTAAGAAAAAAAATGCGAGAAAAAAAATTGGGATTGAGTCTTAAAAGACCAAAAAAAAATGCCACGAAAATCACATGTAGAAAAAACCGAGAAATGAATTTTCTTATCCATCATACACTCCTCCTGATTCTGCTGATACATTACAATAGCGAATACACGTGTACACATAGAAATACTGCTTTCAGTAGACATGATACATTGCAGATAAGATGTGTCATATTGTCAAACAAACTGTAACACTTTAGGTAGTCCAGTGTTTAAGTCGTTCCGTTGTTCATTTACGCCACGGGCTTTCTATTTTCAGAAATTTCCGAAGACATGCTACTTCCGAATTTAGAAGTATAATCGAATAAACGAATTTTGCTGACAAAAGTACAACTTTAACTACCGGATAAAGGTTGTGCTTGATACGCTCGTGCTTTGTTTCAAACACGCGTATCGATCGATTATTTCCAAAGTTTTTCTATTCTGCTTCCTTTTGCTTCACGTGTAGCTTTCATGTGAAGTAGAAATTCTTTCAGAAATGTCATTGACAGGACACTATCAACCCCATCTAGGCTATCTGTTTGCATGCGCATCACTATAGAAATAATTTATCACCTCTTTTTCTCTATAATATTGATAATGCAAGCTTTTGAACAGATAATTCTCGGTTCTATTGGTCACATTCGCTGGATTCACGCAGCTTCGTTGGTTGGAAAATAGAGTTGAAGCTTTGTCATGGTTGCCATGCTGTTACATTTTGATCTTCTTATTACTTTTATCCTATTGGAGATGTAAGACAAGGCTCAGGACCAAATATCTCATCGGATCAATATATTTCTTCAGAAACCCGTTTACTCCCGTAGTCAGCTATACGTCGCAATCTCTCTGGTACACTCCCTAAAATAACATCAATATTTTCTCTTATAGCCAGCAAATATACGCGTCTTTTCTTCAATAGTCAATCGTATCAAAAACATTGCTTCCAAAAAGGTTTTCGAAGGTCGTTATAACCTTCTTTTGTATCATATATTGTGAAGTACTCAACAACATGTACCTATCTTAGTATTCATGTATCATCTATATGTTAAACATCTAATCAATATGCCTTTTTTACTTCTCTCCTTTCCAAGACACATCTTGTTTGTATACATAATTACAGTTTCTGGCATGAATACTTTGTCATGACAATTACACTCAAGCAAAGCAGAAATAGCAGCCAATAAACTATAATGTAGTTATGAAATGTCGTCTTCTATCCTTTTTTTCTATTTGGATAATACTTCATCTATACTGTTTATTGAACTAGTTTATTTATGATACTCTAAATAAATTTTGGGTCAATGGAAAGGTCAAGTTTGTGCTAAAAAGGAAATGAGTATTCACCGTTAGTAAATAAGTTGGACGGAAAATAAATTTTACTCACCCCAACTTGGTCCTTCACTGGACGCGAAATTCATTCGAGCAGTATGACAAGTACGTCCATGGTTAGTAAGTGGAAAGATATGTTAACGTCTTTCAACTTTGCCCTTGAAGGATATTTCTACGTGATCCTAGGGACTGACGCCACGCTTTGTATTGATAGACACAGAGGACTTGAAGCTATAATGATGAGTGACAATTGTGCTTACAAATATATAGAATCATTTCACTTAAACATCAAACATAAGTTATCCTATATGTAGTATCAATCAAAATGTATACATGAAGTATTTTTTGGAGAACGAACCCAAAAGACGAAAAAGACGTCGTGCCTTTGCTTTTAAATAGCTCGGCTCCTTGATAAGAAATCGATGGATGCCTTACTAATGACTGGATCTGGCAGAAGATCTGAAATCGTGTGAGAAGGAGAGCATCTTTCAGGTCATTACACATCTCATACCTAACGAGTGTCATTATTCAATTGACGCAAATTAGGATATTCGAAACCCCGAATATATCATATGCGTCAGCGCAAAGAAATATTCAAATTTGACAAGGTATAGAATAAAGCACAATGCATTATATTACACTATCTGATGAGATTGACTTATCGATTTCCCCAACGCTTTTTTTTCGCATAAACCATTTACAATATGTATTTTTGCGATCAGGTGTTTTTCCTTTCTTCCACAATACAAATTCAACTCAGGGATATTTTATATTTCTGTCCCTCGTGAGCTGACTGCATTAATCAGATGGTTTTAATTTCGATCATGTCTCATTTATCAAAGCAGTTGTAGCTGTCCTTAACATGAATGCGTTATTACATAATGGATATTGGTAGACCAAACTATATTCTTGCGGTCGACAAACTTTTGAGGATATAGATCTGTTCAAACCGTGCAACATGAAGTCCCGAAACATGCAAGCAACCACTGGTGATACAGCTTGTGCTGACTCACCCAGACTGTGTTGCAAGTGCCGAACATGCTTTATGGCGTGAAACAAAATATTCCTGTCCTTCGATGTTCAACTCGATCACACCCTTAGTAAATGTAAGATATCGTCATATTTTAACAAGGACATCCATTTATTTTACATGTACGATTTCCTGTTACAAATAGACTTCTTTTAGTAAAAAAAAAAAGTTTCCAGAAAAAGAAAAAGAAAATGCAGGTGACGTGTCGTCGGCAATAACCCACGAGAGTTGGTCTCGGTTTATTGTCACTCTCATTTTGCTCAGCAATAATGGGCACCTTTTTCGTTGCATTCGTTGCAGCTAGCTATGTGACCGAGGTTGTCTTTTTTGCACTTCTTACGCTAGCTGCGTTTGACAAACACGCCATTCAGCAACTGTTTGGTGACAATGTTAAGTTTCGGAACTATCTTGTCTTGGTTGAATGTCTTACTGCAGCTATATCAGAAACTGCCTTGCATATGCTTATCCTCAAATGGTTTTTGATACAGGTAGTGCATAGTTTGGGCGGCTTCAGTAAGTGGGGTGAAAAGTCAGGACGGAGTGAGAATCTGACGGAGCTGATAGATTATACCATGGCAACACTCGCCTATTTTGTCGACGTGATCAATTTTTTCGCTTTTATCATCTTATTTTACCAAAGCTTGCAAGAGAAAGAAATTATTGAAGAAGCAATTAAATGTCTGACAGGAGGCGATCCAATCGATCCTGTCGAAAGCATTCTTAGGTAAGAACGTAGCACGATGATTTTCATCTCATACATAATAAAACCATAATAAGCTTTAAGCATATCAAACTACTACTGAATCCATTATGGACACCTGCTGGTGTCAATGTGTACCCAAACAGTAAGCTATAAGTATGTAGATCGCAGTTTTTGACAAGTATCCACTAGTTACCTACGCAACAAACGAAGAAATATCAGATGCGATTAAAGCAACGAACGATTTTGACCAGCCGCGCAAAATGATGCTCGATATCTATGCATCATCGAATTTGGACAAAAGCAAGGGTTTACGTCCTGTTTTGGTAAGTGATAAAATACAGGACCTGGCATCCTTACAGTAAATTTTTTTCAGGTTCATATTCACGGTGGATCGTGGCGCACTGGAAGCAAAAACCTTTTTTATCCTCACGAAAAACTGTTAGTGACAGAAGAAAACTGGGTAAATTTTGATCATAGCAGTAATTGGTAAATGCTCACTTTGTGCAGGTGGTTGTCAATGTTGGCTATCGTTTAGCGCCCAAAAATGCATACCCAACACACCTCTATGATATTAAACGTGCTATGCGATGGATAAAGAATTGCATTAGCTCTTTTGGTGGTGACCCAAATTTCATCGTTCTCTCTGGTATGTTCTCCAAATGCATACATTTGACAAAGCTGATGTATAATTATAGGAGATTCATCTGGTGGTCATCTTGCTGCCATGGTATCATTCACTGAAAACGACCCTCAGTATCAACCAGGCACGGTTATTGAATATTGGTTTTCGAATGAATCCTTACACATTTTGATTAATTAGGTTTCGAGGAGATCGATACCTCTGTTTGTGGCGTGATTTCTCTGAATGGAGTTCTAGATCTTCAAACTGATATCGTGCGTACCGAGTATTTCTGCCGAACAATAGCATTGCTTGATAAAGTGGACAGTGCATTTCTCGACCAGCATTCGCCTATCAATAATATACAAAAGGCAAATGGCGAAGGTAAACTCGTGCCTTTTCTTCTGTTTACGGGCGAATGTGACAGCATAGTCGACTCTTCCATCGCGAAGGAATTTCAAAAGACGTACAATCAAGGTAATTATTTCATTTGTTTTAAATGATAACCCCTTAAAATGTTGTAGTTATTGGATCTGAAACATCGGCAGCACATTGTACTGTTGTGAAGCTTCCGGTAAGAAATAAAAAAAAATTAACACTTATCAAACTCCGGTTAGGCTGCCCATCATATCTGTTATGCAAGTTGGTCTCCGCGTGCGCTTTATATTTCTCGGATGATTCTGATGTGGTGCCGGCAGTTGCACATAAACAAAAAGCAATAATATCGAAACAGCTTTCCTTGTCCTATAGCGGATATGTTTGTGTTTAAAGCAATTAACATGTACGTAAAGTATATACGTTACAATTTGTATGACGGACACCTATGCAAATTAAGGTGTTTGCCCTTGTTAATTTGTTTTATAAGACTGTTACATAAATAGATTATACAATGCGATAAGCTTCACCTATCAATGATTGCACCAATGGGAAACTCTATCCAAGTTTTTTTCAATAGCATTGCTGCGGCCCATGAGTACTCCAATGTTTCCGATGTATTTCAGGCTTTGTCCTATTCCTATCACTTATTCATCTTATTCAGAACTTGAAGGTCTAAAAATGGATTATAAAAAAAAAAAGGATGATAATTCATCTGAATATCAAGCTCATGCTTTTCATTACTTTTCTCAACGTGCTAAGGTGATCATTTCCTTTCAAAAATGGAAATGATGGCGACACAAAAGGTTCTGTTGCTGGCGTAACATTGATTATCCCCCTTCCCCAGCACAAAAGACCAATAGAAGGCTATGTTATAAAATGGTTGATCGAGATGGTAATCATTATTTTGAAACTCCATGCATCTTTTAAAAGAGGTAGATTGACGTTTTGTGCGACACTCGTGACTCGGATAGGAAATGCCTTCGCTGGTGGGCACCGACTCTTCTCCTTTTTGCATCTTTTCCTCTTTCTTCTACTTTTCCCCTACCCAATACACACACTGTTATTGCTCTAGCTTTTTTATTTCAGCTTTTGAATTGATCTATATTCTTTTTATTTATTGACACCTCTTTGGTGGTGACAATCAGTCTCTTGCTTGCATTCATGAAGCAATAGATGAATCCCGAGGAGATTGCCCAGGTAAGCTATACCTCCACGTGTGCTATAAACTATAACTTATCAACTAACACTGACATACTTTGAACAGCTGTCCTTGGGTGATTCGCGACTGTCGCATCGACCTTCATGGTCAATGTTACAGCCACAAGGTTAGGATGCATAAACTCATCCACCAAAACTGAGTTCTGACTGAAAGTAGAACCCCGTGACAACGATAATAATTATATCGAAGCACAATACTATAACCATTATAACGTCAATAATTTGTCCTTTAGCGGATATGACAGCGACGAGGACGACAACCATTACTATCTTCCTGTCCGCTCACCCAAAGTAAGAAAATAATCATTGTACTGTTTGACTCACAGTATATAAACGTATCTATAAAAGCTTTTCGCATCCTACTCCACACCCACAAGACCATCAAGTGCTATGTCCTGCAGGTCCGATGGTCTGGAACCAGGTGAGCAGCATGAGTTTCTTCTCGAGATTGGACAAATCAGGGATCAGTTGGACCATTTCCGCAGGGAAATGGATGGGCTGGCAAAACAGATGGATGGTATGGCAGTCGATCTGGTAAGGCTGAAATAAAGTTATTTCCTTGACCAACTTTTCTTTTTTTTCCTTTTTCTCTTACTTTTCCGTTTCTTTTTAGAGGGATTCGAAGAATAGAGTGTGTACGTAAATTGTTTTATTCAACAGAGAAACCGTACTAAGCTTTGTTTGCAGCGGAGATTGAGGAGGATTTGACAGCAACGCAGGAAGTGAATGTCAATCTGCAAGTGCTCTTGGAAAGGGCGGTCACAAAACAAAAGGAGTCGGATGTGTTTGCAACGCGGGCGGTGCGACACATGCATGCTGACCTGGCAAGCGTAAGTTAAAGAAAAGGGGGTGGGTAAAATTACGCGATTTAATGCAGATGATATATAGGTTGTGAAAGAAAATAACCAGCTTCAGGGCAGGTTAGCTATGATTGCCAGCTATCAGCGAGAACATGAGGGAAACTTTAGTGATGTAATCCGGAAAATGCATGAGTATGCGGAAATGTTAGGCCAGGCTCAGGGAACCATCCAAATGCTCCAAGAACCGCGCACGAGTTTGAAAACACAGAATAACATGCTGTTATCCCCGGTGATTCGAGGTGATTCGCGACGAGTGAGCGACTTTTCCTCTTGTAGCGATAGCACAGACATGTCCACTCGAAAAGAGACCCAGCGAACACCACTTGTGTCACCAGAAACAGCAGAATTATACCGGCATCGAATTATTCGCAAGCGGACATCCTTACCAGGTGTCTCACCTACGATGCAACCAAAACAGCCACAAACAAACCCACCCCAACAGGGCTTAAGACTTTTGCTAAATGATTTTGGGAGAGCCCCATTAAAGAAACGAGTCTAATAAAGGCACGCAATTTGGCAAGTCGCACAACCATTTTAGCATAAATATCGTTTTAGCAATGGCTTATTTCACTTTTTTCTTTCAATCACATACTGATACCGACGCACGCATATTCAAACCACTCTTCCACATTCTTTCTATGCTCAGCCAGTCACCAGCACTTCTTGGCGTTGCCATCCTACTACTTGATATTGCTGTCATTTATGGAACGATATCCTCCACACGATCTCTGCCATTCAAGCTTGGTTGGTCTCTCATAGTCACCATGTTCCCAATCGGCGGACTGTTAATATATTTGCCTGTGGTTATTTCCAGTTTTCTTGTAGACAAAGCCGATACCTTTATATCTAAATAGCTATGCATTGAATTCGACCAGTCTGTTCTCAACCATTTTTTTGGGGGAAAAGTGATTTGCAATCATGTGAAAAAAAGAAAACAGGATGTTCCCAACTTTGCAACAATGGCTAGGTATTCCTACGCATGATTTAAATTGAAATCATTGCTGTCGTCAACATGCTCCTCCTACAGATGATGTAGTTGAAAATAGAAAAGAATACAACTAAGGGAAAAAAAGGGAAGGGAACTGTGTACACATTGCGTGCTGGATGACAGAGAATAAGTGTGACAGTGAGAAGAAAGCCAAATCCTCGGTTTGAGATTGAAACATCACTTGTTCCCCCGCCCAGGATGCCATCCTATGTAACTGATGCCAATCTGAACAGTAAACAGTTAGCCTTTTGTGGTGGCGTAGCTGGCGTGGTTTCGAGGCTAGTTGCAAGTTATTTGAGGCACTGTATGCTAACCAACTAGTCTTCAGGTTTGTGATTGCACCTTTAGACGTCGTGAAGATTCGAATGCAACTCCAGACCCATTCTACACGTTCTCGTTCGCTTAATCCGGCGACAATTGTAAAATACTCTTACATTGGCCAGGCATTAAAAACCATTTGGAGGGAGGAAGGTGTTAAAGTAGGTTCTCTATGTCATATATGTCGAGTGAAACCCTTTTACCAGGGCTTTCGTGGTAGGGCTTGTACAAAGGAAACCTTCCCGCAGAATACCTATATCTTTCGTACAGCGCAGTTGAATTTTGGGCATATAAAGAGTTTGAGCTGGCTTTAGAGAGGATGGTAAGTTTTACTCCAATGGAAGACACGAAAATAGACAGATTGGTTTTAAGAATATCATGAAATATTTATAATGACAATAAAATCCAAAGGATACGTCACAACAATTACCAAGGTCTCCTAAAGCATTTATCGCTGGCATGCTTGCAGGAAGCACAGCAACCACAGTTACGTATCCCTTCGATTTGCTAAGGACTCGTTTTGCTGTGCAAGGTACCAAGAAGGTAAATATGAAAGGAATGGCTTCTCTTTATTTATTAAATGAAACAGCACTACACAAGTGTCTTACAAGCGTGTCGTATGATAAGTCGTACCGAGGGCATCCGTGGCTTCTATCGTGGACTATGGCCTGCTATTCTACAGATTATGCCATACATGGGGCTTGTTTTTAGTTCATATGATGCCATTGCGGCCACCTTCAAAAAATTAAGGGTATATAGAGGGAGAAAGATTTCGGAACAGTAATCATTTAATTAGGAGCAAGGAACATTGTCATCAAGTCATAAGCTGACACATGATATGCTTAGCGGGGCATTGTCTGGTGTCATCGGAAAAACCGCAATTTATCCCATGGATGTAGTGCGAAAACGGTTTCAAGTGCAAGGGCCTCTTCGAAACGAGTATATAATCGGGTCGATTCCAGAATATTCAAAGCAATCCTGGTTGAACTGCTTGAAGGAGATTGCAAAGACAGAAGGCATACAGGGGTGGTACAAGGGGCTTGCCCCCTCTCTCGTCAAGGTGGCGCCATCGGTGGCAGTGACATTTGTAGTGTTTGAAGAAACAAAAACCTTATTGTGTATGTACAATGGTTAGCCAAGACATCCAATTCTGTATTTACACAAACATCACACGTATAAACAGGAAGAAAATAAATTCTTACCTATTGATGTTTTGACATTTCTACTCTTTCCCTTCGAAACCCGAAATCGACTTATCCTGACAGGCTCTGTGTCGGTTATAGAAATCTCACTTGGACAATGGCTATAAGAGCGGTTTTCTGGTCACTAAAATCAAGTTACTCTGATTATTGGCTAATGTCGTTGTTTTTCAGGAAATGCCGCAACATTGCCGACGAAGGTGGATTTAGCATAGAAATAGTCTTTTGGTGATCAAATTAGTTGTCGGTCTTCACGCACAATAGCATCACGATATTGGACAACCGTTTAAAAGTTGTAACGGATATCCAAATAAAAAGACGAGAGAAATTAATGAAACTCCTTGTAGTTTACCGTGTAAAGAAAAAAGTTTTTTTTTTTTTTTTTTTTCCAAAGATCAAATGGCCTTACCTGCTGCAATATGCAATGATTCTTCACGGTACAACTACTCGTGACATAAACCCTGCCGATCTTTTTTTAATCGATGTTAAAAGGCAAAATAGTTTTTGAACGTTTATTAAATTGCGCGCACCCATCACAGCATTTGGCACAATTCAATATGTTAGTACAATCAGCCTACTATGAACGTTGCTTTTTTCGAGCCAGTTACTAGTTAATACAAAGCATGCGTATACTATGTCAAGATTGTTCTATTTTTGCTTCGGGAGGATGTAGATACGAAGCCGCATTAACTGTTGACAGTATCCAGTGAACGCGGTAGCGTTGGTTTACCTAGTACAAGATAATAATATTACCATGCCGAGGGAAGTGTAATACAGCTGATGTAGCCATGCCAAGATAGCCGTCGTGGTATTGGATGCAAATAAATACCAGTTCGACCAACACTTTGTTTCAACCTGTTGCAACTTCAAGCATGCATAAGGGAGAAACACAAAATTGCTGTAGTAGCTATTCTAGAATCCCTTTTTCTTTTTTTTTTTTGTAGGTTGGGGATGACTGTTCATGTATAGTGTCTTCCATGTCAATAAAGTTCAAGCTTAGCGGAGTGGCGATGGCATTTTGAAGGGTGTGTATACTCTCTATGGTTGAAAGCTTGATCTTTTAACACCCGACAGAAGCTCGTGGTACCCAACTCGCACCTTCCGTCTTTTTTTCTATTCCCTTTTTGCTTTTCACCACCTTCCTGGTTTTTTTTCTTTTCTTTCTGTCTCTTTTTTTTATTCTCTTGCTTAACCTTCTTAGTGACAGAAAGAAGGAAGCGGAAAAGAAAAGCATTCATTCACCTATCAGCGTAAAGTCTCATCGTACATGTCATCATCTCTGGCCCACTGAAACCATGCTCGTAGGCAGTTATTGGACACATCTCTTCTTTCATCTCGTTGGAATAAAGCATCATGACGGTATGCATTGATAGTGCCGACTATATCCTTAGTTTCTACGTGACACCTGGCAACGGACGAGCCCATTGATACCTTTTTTTTTTTCTCAGGACCAAGAGGCAAAAATCCGAGAATTAAACGCCAAGATTGAGCAGAACAAACAAATGCGAGATAAGGCTATCCAGATCCGTCAACTTAGCAAGGATCGAAATGTTGTCTCGCAGTGTGATACTCAAATCAAGGAGGCTCAAAAGTACATTGACTATTTTGCGGAAGAGCTGCACAAGATCCAAGCGCGCTCCAGCAGATCATCTTTTCACAGAAATAGCTCAGATGAACATCCTGTTTCAGATGCATCACATCTTGACACACCTTCTGCAGAACTGACTGCAAGTCCGGTCTCCGTCAGTCAAGATCGACCTCCTCGATCTAGTAGCATGGCATCTGCTGGTCAGCAGGAAAAAAAGAAGTATTCTAACTTGGGTAAGTTCGCATGTGGACTACCGCGGAGCTGACTTGTTAACCGATCTTGTTTTAAAGACCTCTTGACTAGCTCGACGCCTTACAACAAACCCAAGGTGTCATTGAAACTGCATGAACTTGAGTACAAATTGGATGTTGAAAAGAAATTGCTGGCTGGTTTTAAGAACATGGCCATGTTACTAGACAAAGAACCATCAAATACCGACCGAAGAAACAGAGGCGAGGTGCAGGGACAGTTATACGAAAGTATGGAGAAACTCAGTTTACTGAATCGCGCATTGCGGAAGTACAAGGGTCTTTATATTGGCGAGGGTGACGAGGACGACTATGGTAATACTTCGCACTTTCACTGCATCTTAATTTAAATGCGTTTCCAGAATTGGAAACACCACCAGCTGCTCGTATGCCGCCTGGGTTCCGCAGACCTATCACTGGCAAGCTGGTCCTTCAAATCATGGAGGCTCGCGATCTGGCCCACGCGCCTACACGCATGATTCGATCACCCGACACGGTAGTCATTGTCAAGATCGACGGTAGTGAAGTCTTCCGTACCAAACCGTCCCGAAACGATCGCTGGCTTGAAGAATGCGAGATTCATGTGAACAAAGCCACGGAAGTCGAAATTGCTCTCTATGACCAAGATCGCGCTGTGGAGCGCAGTTTACCCATTGGTGTTCTCTGGCTCAAGACAATGGATATAGCAGAAGGATTGCGTAAACGAAAGGTTCAACAGCAACTACGCGGATGGGCTGCTCTTCCACCAGATCAACAAGGAGAGGGCCGACCAGCTCCAGACATTGTCTTGCCAGAAGGGGACTCAGGTCAAGCCGATCAAGGCACAGAAGGTGGTATTGAGGCTTGGTTTGACGTGGAACCTCTTGGTGAACTGTCTTTGCGTATTCACTTTGGTATGTGTTGTGGTGGCATGCTCATACACGTATTGAACTGGTTTTTTTTGTTTCAGTACGTGAAGCGGGTAATCGTCGTCCTTTGGACAAACTTGGACGTGCCGGCGCTGTCCGTCAGCGACGTGAAGAAGTGCATGAGATGAACGGCCATCAGTTCGTGGAAAAGAAATTCTATAACATTATGAAGTGTGCTCTATGTGGTGAATTCTTGGTCAGCAGTGGCTTTCAATGCGAGGGTAAGGTTGAAGCGAAAATTCCACGTTTTCTTATCAGACGGTATGGTAGATTGTGAGTATTCTTGCCACAAGGATTGTTATACAAAGGTTGTCACCAAATGTATTTCAAAGCTGGTTTCCGATACGGTAGGTGTTTTGTTCGACTGTCATTTGGGATCCACTAACCTATGACGCATAGGATCCGGACGAAGAGAGACTGAATCACAGAATTCCCCATCGCTTCGAGCCAATTACAAATATCGGTGCCAATTGGTGTTGCCATTGTGGTTACATGCTTCCATTGGGATCTCGAGGCGCAAAAAGATGTTCTGGTAAGTTCTAGAATGTTGGAATCCAAGCAGATGGTAATGGATATATCAGAATGTGACATTACGTGTCACACAAAATGTGCTCATCTTGTTCCCGATTTCTGTGGTCTGTCTATGGAGCAAGCCAACCAGATGTTGGCCGAAATCAAGGCAGCAAAACGTAAAACGTTGGAGACAGCTCCTTCTACTTCGACATCGACTAGCCACCACAAACCGAGCCACGAAGAAACGCACGCACCAAGTGGCGAGCCTCCTTCGCAGCAGCCACCCATTGAGACAGCTACTACACAAATGTCACAGATGACGATGCAACCCTCGCCACAGCCAACTCATGACAGCGGCTATAGTACCTCCGCATCAGTGGCACAACCAGGTCCACCACGATTGCATATGCCCCCGCCTGGCCACCATCCCAGTCAACCACCCATGATCCCCACCCATGGACAGCCCTACCCTCCCCAAGGTGCCGATCCAAGATACCAACCCTACCCTCCTCAGCAAGGTGTGCGTCCATCCATGCCACAGCAACCGCAATATGTGCAACCGGTTCCTGGTCAGGATGCCATCATGGGGCGGCCACCCTATAACCAGCCATATCCTCCTATGGAAATGGTACAGAAGGTAACTACTACTCACCTTACCGGTGTTAAAACTGACAAATGATATTCAGCCTACATCTGTTCCTCCTGCACATACCATGGACAAGCGTAAGACTGGATTGAACGATTTCCATTTCTTGACCGTGCTCGGAAAAGGAAACTTCGGAAAGGTGAAACATGAAACTACATACGTTGCATAAAAGCTGAGCGTGATAAATAGGTCATGTTAGCCGAGAATGCGCATGACAAAAATTTGTATGCAATCAAGGTGCTGAAAAAGCGATTCATCATCGATAATGATGAAATTGAAAGGTACTGACCACGCGACGTGAGTATTAGTCTAATTTTTTTAGTGTCCGATCCGAGAAACGTGTTTTCCAAGCAGCAAATCGCGCACGACATCCATTCTTGATCAATCTGCATTCCACTTTCCAAACTGAGTCGCGTGTTTATTTCGTGATGGAGTACGTTAGCGGTGGTGATCTCATGTGGCATATCCAGCGCGAACCATTCTCAGAACGCCGTGCAAAGTAAGTTAACACAGATACATTAGCTGACTGTACTGATAATGATTTCTAGATTCTACGCCTGTGAAGTCCTACTAGCTCTTGAATATTTCCACAGCCAGGGCATCATCTATCGTGACTTGAAGCTGGACAATATTATGTTGGGTCTGGATGGTCACATTAAGATTGCCGATTATGGTCTGTGCAAGGAAAATATGTGGTACAGCAAGACTACAGGCACATTCTGTGGTACTCCCGAATTCATGGCGCCGGAGATCTTATTGGAACAGCCCTATGGACGTGCTGTAGATTGGTGGGCCTATGGTGTTTTGATTTATGAAATGCTGCTTGGTCAGGTAGGATCCATAAAGAGAATTGTAACTTGTCTAACGTTATGCAATGATGGTTAGTCACCATTCCGAGGTGAAGACGAAGATGAAATCTTTGATGCTATTTTGGAAGATGATATCCTCTATCCTATCAATATGTCTCGCGATTCGGTCTCCATCTGTCAGAGAGTACGTTCATATATCTGCAAGAGAAAAAGAAAGTTGTATATTGACTGTTGTGTAGTTGTTGACGCGTGAGCCTCAGAAACGGTTGGGTGCAGGATCTAATGATGCTGTCGACATCAAAGAACATCCTTTCTTCCGTGGTGTTAGCTGGGAAGATATGTTGAACAAGCAAGTAGCACCACCATTCCGTCCTTCTATCACCAATCCTTTGGATACTTCCAACTTTGACGAAGAATTCACGCGTGAACGACCGGCACTTACACCCATTGATTCCAACTTGGCATTAGCGGAACAGCAAGAATTTGTCAGCTTCTCTTACGTAGCTGAATGGGCGCCCCAATAATTTGTAACATAGTCGCTGTTCGTTAGAAACATCTTATATACGCTGTTGTTGAAAGAGCATAAGGAACTGCAGGGCTGTCCTTTTGGAAATTTACAAGATAAGAGAAGAAGAAGAAGAAGAAGAAAGAAAACCAATGGAGAGCTTTTTTTTTTTTTTTTTTTTTACATTGATTGAACCAAATGCATCTGTCAAATTGTTAAACACGAACTGTTCTCTTCCCGAGTACTGACTATCCTTTTCTCGACACTACCTATACGTTACGCTTATAAAATGAGCAAGTCAAGGCATAGGTATTCAGAAAACTGCCATTGCGGGGACAAAACCTGTCAAATAAAAACTCCGTGTAGTTAAATTTCGTGCAATGTGTGGTTGAGCAGACCTCCCGGTTTTAATGATACAACGACGGCTCTTTTCCACGTTTCGTACGTTAGCACATGAAAATCCTCTGGTACTCCTGTTTTGTGGAAGACAATTTGAATAACATGCTTCAAGGGATTACCCACGAGAAGATCTGCACCTCCATCCATTCCGCGCGCTCAGCGTGGATTACCGAAAAAGCTTCCCATTGCTGGCATTAAGCATGTTGTTGCAGTAGCTTCGGGAAAAGGTGGCGTTGGGAAATCAACAACAGCCGGTTTGTTTATAACTGGAACGATCGATATACCTCTGACACAGACTCTCTTAGTCAACATTGCCTTAGCAGCAGCAGGCCTAAAGAAAAAAGTGGGCATTCTCGATGCTGATATCTTCGGACCATCGATTCCATCTTTAATGAACCTCAGAGGCGAGCCAGACCTCACAGAAAAAGGTAATAAGAATGCATCTCCTCTTCCATGATATCGCTTATAAAAAGGAAAAAGGGGATCGTCTCATTCCTTTGACAAACTATGGTGTCAAGTGCATGTCGATGGGCTTTCTGGTGGACAAGGAGGCACCGGTCGTTTGGCGTGGTCTCATGGTAACTACAGGATTTATCGATACAGACTAATAAAACGCTGGTATGATAGGTAATGAAAGCATTACAGCAGTTGCTTCACCAAGTGGACTGGGGTCAGCTAGATCTTTTAGTTATCGACATGCCACCTGGAACGGGTGATGTCCAATTGACGATCAGTCAGCAAGTTGTCTTGGATGGTAGCACCGACAAACATATCAAATACAATAGAATACTGAACGATTTGCTTAGGCGCCGTCATTATTTCAACACCACAAGACATCGCACTGATAGACGTTGTCAAGGGTACCAACATGTTTAAGAAAGTGGACGTGCCGGTAAGATTTAAACTTTCATATACAAGCAACCTAGCTTACTCAAATGATGTAGATCCTCGGTGTGGTACAAAACATGTCTCTTTTCATCTGTCCGAATTGCAATCATGAAACGCATATCTTCGGACAGGATGGAGCAGTAGAAATGGCTCAGAAAATGAACATCCCGCTACTCGGAGAAGTCCCTCTTCACGCCGATATCTGCAAACTTTCTGATGCTGGTCAACCTATCGTGGTTGCTCAACCAGATAGTTCTTTTGCAGCGCATTATCGTAATATTGCATCCAAAATGTTAGATCGTCTTGAGAGTAAATAATTTTTTCAATGTTTTTATTCCTCCATTCTATTGCTCATACTTGTCCTTGATGTCCTTCCATTGTTTCTACAGGAATGTAAAATGTTCATCAGTAACTGAAAAAAAAAAAAAAAAGTAGATTCGTTTGCCACTTACGCCCTTGTTCAAGTCATCCCACACTTTGTTGGTGATGCTATCAAAACCAACTTCGAACACCAGGGCAGAAGCGAAAATGGTGGTGATGAAGACGGAGTTCTTCTTGAAGATGGTATTGTAGGCGGTACGAGCGAAACCAGAGGAGACACCAGCGGGCATTTTTTACGAGAGTGGGGGGAGTTGAAGTGAAGTAACGGGAAAAAAGAAAGAGCGCGTTTAAGTAAATCGAATTCGCTATTTCGACCGGGCCTCACCAGCACCCCAGCTGTGCACAAGTGACTCGTTGCCTGTGAAAAGAATCCTCAGAAACTCCGCAAGAGGTTGAGTGGGCGATGAGCTCGCTACCTTGCCTGTACCTGCTTTGCTCACTCCTCGAAAATTACCGCATCCTTATCAAACCGTTTGAGTATTAGAATATATATAAAGCGGCCTAATAATATAAAGTATAGTTTCCAGACGAGAGAAAGAAGAAAAGCTACAGCAATAACAATCCCTTCCATTACGAGAAATTGGTACAAATCTTGTTTATTCGTTCATAGCAGTTAAGTTTGTAGTAAGTTGCTATTGCCTAATAGCATTTCACCTAGAATAGAAATACATCTAGAGCGCAATAATAAACAACCATCACATACATTTCAACTATAAACATTTCGTACTGATCACCATAATGCGTTTGATAATGGGACCAATAGGATGCATATTTATACTGAATTATTGTGATAGGTTTGGTAGTGGGAACAATAGAATACGAATGTACCATGTATTTTTAGCATTATTTTCAACTGAAAATATACGTAAAACTTCTGATAAAAACGGACTTCTGCTAACATCCAGAAAATATTAGAAAAACTACAACGCATCAGGAAATCTACAAAATGGCGAAATTTGGAGATTTTCCAAAGTTGGAGATTTCCAGTCCTGGCCGTATATTGCTAAAAGCCCCCTTTTCCGTAGTGGCTACTCATTCTGCGGGACGCCCGACCAGCTTTGCGGGGCTGACACAGTGCGAAGCTGCAGTGAGCGAAACTTCCTCGACCATAAAATAAAATAAAAATACTAAAACACAAGAACATATGCAAAGATAGAGGAGATGAAGAGACGAAGAGCAGTGGAAGTCTGGACCGATTTGGTAAAGAATTGATCGAGAAAACGATGTCCGAAGTTTCGACGATTTTTAAAATCGACGTTATTTTTACCTGGAACAGACTTGACAGCTCGTGCAGCGAATAGTATTGAATCTCAGAGTGCAATTAAATAGAATAGTAGTGTAGAGCAATAAAAAAAATAACCTTCCTTTACTCTAAGAAAACGTTCACATAAAATCGGGGATTGTTTAACTCGGCAACAACCCTATAGTGAATTATTACACTATTAATTCAGCATAGCAGCACAGATCGCAAGCACAACATACGCACAACACGCGCTACAGTACTTATACAGCAATTAGCAACGCTCAAATACCATACGTGTCAGAGCGCCCTACTTACTCTGCGGGACGCTCAACTTTTATCCTTCACCGCTTAATCCTCTTATTGCATTCCATCTCTCCATTATTGTCGTCGGTGCCACAAGAAACATTGATACGAATTCAAATGCGATTAATGCAAATGCAATGAATGCACTGACAGTAGCGGTACTGAGGAGACATCGCCACCGAATTCACATGCAACGTACTGCAGTCTCCATAAGTGATGGTAAAGCTTTGGTGGTGGCAATGTTATCTTAGTATGCAAAAGCAATTTATAATGTAGCTTATGCGAGATAAAAAGGATGCTTCGGCGATCCCATTTGCCCCACGTACCAATATGAGTTATCAGACTCAGTTACGGAGAAACATAGAGGCAAAGCATATAGGTCAGTGGTGGAACAGATGATACCAGTACAGGTGGTCGGGACCTTGATGAGGCGGTTGCAGATGAAGAAAGCATTGAAGTCACTATCAACCCCAGCGTTAGTATGCCAAAGACTATTACACTGCTGAAAGACGAAAGTACTCCAAGATACGTAACTACAACCCCGTGATGTTAGCAGCGTTTGATGCACTTAATTCCCCGAAAGAGAATAGAAAAAAAGATCAATGATTGCTTCGCTGGGCGGTCTTCAGTCAACGGTGTATGTAGATCAGGAAGGATGCGAGTACAACCTAGTAGGAGCATCAAGTGTTGTAAGACACTTGGCATCTCATTAAGGGCAGGCAAAACCACCCTTTTTCTGGCCTCCGATGGAGTGAAAGCATTCTGGTGAGAATCAAGATGTCAGTCAACCAGAGACATTTTCCACACAATTACGAACAGCCCGTGGAAAAATGCACTATCAAATGAAAAATATACCGAACTTGATAGCAACGTATGTACTCTGTTAAACACCAATTTGACACAAATACCATCGCTACAACATCCATGCGCTAGAGTGTTTGAAAGAATGGCCTTCGTTAAGATAATAGTGCACTTCTCATAAACTGTCGAAATTTATGGTCAGCTGCCTTCAACAAATGCCCATTACAAAAGAACAACCTCGAGACGAAGCGATGTTCCACAAACTTCTCTGCCCAGGTTGACTGTGAGATACCTTCATATGGAACTAGCAATACTGAACGACAATGATAACAGTAACAAACTGGTCCTCCTACCAGAAAACAACTATGCTAACCAAAGTCCGATTTCCAAAAATGGACACTCGATTGTACGATTATATTATTGGCCTAAGCAAACGATTGACACCGTTATACTGATGCACCAGAGGAAGTGCCTCACTTCACAAGAGGGTTGATGTCGTCATACTGTTGCAACGTTGGTCGGCTTGAGGATTATACATTTATCGGCCCTAGGTCTACCCAGATACGTTAACCCCGCCAGATTCAGACCACAACTTAGATTACGACTCAGAAATCATCAATATCGGGGACACTGAGATTTAAAAGAAGTTAACTCATTTTACGGGCTTTTATTGTGGTTGCGGTGAGGATTCTGTGCACCAGTAACTCTATCTTTGTACCAAGAAGAAATTTTCAAAACCACGTACACAATAGTGCCCATTTTTTTTGCTGTGAATGGTTGTTTTTGAAGGCTTGGTACAAGTTGACACCAACAAAAATGTGAATGAAAACACTCTCCCGAAATCAACGTCGAACACCGATAGTTCTGCAGTCGTGGAGTCAAAAAATAAAAGCCGTGTTGGATCTGAAATCTCTAAGAGTGGCCATGAAGTCATTGTACAAGAAGGCTTGGGCAGATTCATTGCTATACAGTATATGACATGGGATACATGCAACTTTTGGACATTTGGGAGAACTTGACTATCCTCCTAGGGGTTGGTTTCTTCCCACACTGCGTTTTAAGTGTTGCAATGGTGGCGTGTTAGGTATCGGTGTTGTTTCCATCGCGTCGTATACTTCCGTTTTTGGCGTTGTAGATATTGTGCAGCGCCATCAATGTAAAGTATCGCCTTATCGACGGAGCCGGTGTGCCTTTTCTTGATATAGTCCTTGATTTTCTGTAGCTGATTCTCAGTGTTGTCGCAGATATCTTTTATCCCTTGTAGTTTCTCGTCGTCTGCGCTAGACAAGTGCTCTAAGCGTTCGCGCGCGATCGTGTACTAGGGTATCGCCCATGTTGTAGCTGTTGCATTGAGTCGGCTTGTGCGCATAAAAAGACCCCGAGCGCCGCCAACGGGTTGAGTTCTGCTGATAAATGTTCGATGGCCAAGGTCTCCCATGATACCAACAAACACCAGCGTGCCCAGAAATGACAGACTACTTCTTTGGCAAATGGTAGATCGCTACACAGCATGTTCTGCTCAAGACGGACCTTGTTATGTTGGTGACACCCATGATCAGCAGGAATGGAGTCTGGTTATGCGCTTTAAAAATCAAAATTCAGTAACTTATTGCACGGTTCATGAAAGCGTCGTCGATTTTTTTTTTCAACCTCGATAGCAATAGGTGGTCAAGATTTGGCAATGTTGGAATGCAGAACGTAAAGGACATCGCATCTGATACCGTTCATAAACTCTATTGGCAAGCTGCATATGCATTCTGTGGGGCGTCCATAAGATTTGTCGACACAAGATTGATGACTATCTCATCTGTTAGGACAATCTTACTGATCAGATCCGTTCCAGGACGGTACTCGCGCCGTAAAGCATAATCTTCAATAGTTTGATGGTTTTCATCTATATGTCTATGTGAGAATGTGCTTACATTCCTACTAAGTTTTGACTTGACCGTTGTTGTATGAGTGATCACAGCTAAAATGTTGCCGGCTGTTTCAACGTGGCGCGAAGGTGGTGGTCGCCTGGAAATCTTTTTGACTGTGAGAGCCAACCGCGGGATCACCAATTGCAAAAATCATTGCCGGTAAAATATAGAAAACAGACAAGGTGTGATGCAACGGTACAGGCGCCAAAATATGATTACACCGAACATTGAAGGTACAAATGAGCTGCGCTACCAAAATAGAATGCTTGCTCCGTCCATATGCTCCCCTCTTACAGACAGATTTGACATGCTTTCCGCGCCAGTATTAAAGTAGTGGGATGTCAAACCGATATGCCGCTCACGGCAAAGCGAAAGTTATGGGACGCCATGCATGAAATACTGTAGCACCAAGCTGGAAATGATAGGGCGCCAACCTGAAATCCCCAGCGCCAAATGGCAACTCGTGTCACGCCAAGCATTAGGAAAAATCCAATATAAGCACTTCTAACGTTTTGAAATCTTTGGCTCTTTCTTATCTTTATGCAGTTTACATTTTGAAGTGAGCAATATATATTTTACGATCGACAGGACCATGTGTTGCGCTCCTTCCCATCAAATTAAGTACCCAACAGTGAGAGTTTTTCGGAAGAAGTAAACAAGAAGAAATCCCATCGAAGACCTTTTTGAAATAATTCTCAATTCAGTAAAATAAATTGGTCTGATGTTATCGTGATTGTACAGTACAATACTGCTAGCATATCTGCACTACCTCCTTCGAATCTATATGAGACAGTTGGGGCGCCGATTCCTTAAAACAAAGTTTTTATTTACAAAATAGAAATCATGAATGAACGCTCATGAGTTCTTCCACGACCTTGCACAAATCTTCAACCGTCGAATCCAATTTTCGCCCCCCATTATGTCCATCCACAACTTTTTGCATTTGCTGAGGTGTTAAGTCGAGGAAGCTTTCAATCAGATCACCGTCGATGAAATTGCTACTCTTGTCTATTCGGTCCATGAGAGACACTTTCCGCCAACTATCCGTCGTATTTAGTCTAGGCTATTTCAACATCAAGAAACCCTTACTCTGCATGATTCAAGTCTCCCACGCTACGAATGACCTTGTTCATGTTATTTTGCATTTGCCAAAGTAGCTTAAATCTCTCTTCAGATAATGGTGCAATCACACCAATGGCACCACTAGCTGTAGCAAAAATCAGAGACTGTGCCACCGGTCGACTATCCGGATCAGAAGGGTTCATGCCCAATGACCCTAAACAATGTGAGACGATAAAAAACAATTGCAAATGTCTTACCGAAACGTAATCGTTGTATACGCTCTCCCAAGTGCCATTGACTGACAGTCTTGAGCAGTGGTTCGTCGGACACCTCCTCCTTTTCACTTCGTTTCACGACAAATAAATGCCCTTCTTCTTCTGCGCTAATGTATAAATTATTGCTCAAGGCTTCGACTGCTGTTACGTCCTTCCGAGTGTCTTCGCTCGCAAGATCTTCAAATTTTTCTGTCTGCGAGTTGTATTTTACAGATTTCAATGCATAAAATATATCTCCCGCAACAACAACGTCGTCAATAGTGGTCCAAGAATCGGTACTTGCAGCAAGGGGATGTGAGCAGACAGAAATAAGCTGGCCCTGCTCTCCTAGATCTGCATCCCATCGGAAAAGATGAAGCTAGAGTGTGTCAATATCGATAACTCTACTATCTGAATAGTACCTGTCCTCGTACGCTCGCCAAAAGCTTTCCTTGGAAAGAACGGACAGCCTCTACCATCCCCTCTGTTTCAATCTGACAGATGAAACTAAGTTTCCGCTGGTCCGTTACATAAAACACTAATATTCTGCCGACGCTGTAAGATTCATAGTGATCGCTTTCCACACCAGTGCCAAGGACATAATAATCGTTCGCGTCATTATCAAACTTGACTGTCGCTATGGCAAGTGGTCTCTCGAACCGTTTAAAATATACACGATCCAATGCTACAGTAGATAAGTGTCATTATATAATGCAGAAGGTGATCTTACTAGAAAAGCTCTGATCATCCAGAATTTCGAAAGCCCCCATAGCAACGGATTCCGAATAAGATTGTGAAGAAAGGGTTTCGGTTGTCACACCGAATGTCCTTGATGATTCTTGGTATGTGATACGTAATGGCGAATCAATGGTGGGTATTTTCGTGATGTGTAGTTTTTGAATTTCCTCCATTTGTCCAATAACAAGACACTCTTTTGTAGTCAGCGCAATCGCATCCGGAAACGAGAGGCTGTTGAAGGATGTCACACATCGTACTTCCTGAAAAATATATTAAACCGAGATAACATAGATCAATCTTATTTGCCTACCTTTAGGTTCACATTGGAATAGATCAACTTTTGGTTTCTGCTGTGGATTACACTCGGTTTATCTGATGCCGCAAAAACGTGTGAGGTACCATTAGAGGTGAATGTACCCAATGAAATAGGCATCTTTCCCAAAAAAGATCGCTTTTCATCCCATAGCCTGCCTTGCCGACTGTCCAGCTTGAAATTGTAGAATTGACCATCACCTAGAGAAATTACGTACATCAGAAATGACATTCATAGGAACATATATTTACCTAGTGCAACCAAAAGATAGCAAATATCCTCAAACTTGGCCATCAGTATGGATCGAGGCATGACCGTACCGCTAAGACTCTTTTCGGCGATCACCTTGAGACTAGGGAGTGACAGTAGTCGGACACCGATATCCTTCCACACACCAACGGCGATCACTGCCGACTGCAGCGGCATCAATGGGTCGATTGGAGTAATATCGATACAAGAAACTTCTTGGTCGAGTTGCGTTTCTCTGTAGGTCGTCACAAAAATGACTGTCAGACAGCAGATCAGAATGGACTGCACTTCATCTCTCCACGAAATTGGAGGAATTCACCTTACCCTATCTTCACCAGCTGTCTATCCACAATTTGTAACGCGACAAGCCGCCCGTACCCCACCGAGATGACGCACTGACTTGGATTGATAGTTCCGACAGTAATCTGTGCTTGGTTTTCAGGGAACCATTCATCCAATAGACAGCCATCAATGCCAGAATCCATCAAACGAACGCTTGAATCCGTGACTTGCAATACGAGATTGGCCACGACATTTGCAGCAGCCAGTGTTCTCTTATCCAATGCAAAACCAGAATAGCTATCTAGCTGTTTCATCGCAGTATCTCGTAGTTGTAAAAGGCATGTTTGGTTGATAAATGAGATTATCAACATATCATCGTGTCTTTTCAAAGAAGTGAATGTGAGCTTATCATCCACAGGGTAGAACAAGCCACGTACTTTTCATCAAACGATGGGCGGAGGGTCCATATGCCTTTGACTCCGCTGATTTCTATTGCTGCTAGTTCATTGAGACCGACGCCATTTCGAATAATCCTCAATGAACTGTCCTTCGCAGCACCGGAACACGTAATTAGCTGATCTTGACCCTAATAGTGATCGTATCAATAACCCGTCAATGGTATCACTGGATGCTTACTTGCTTATCTAGATCTGCTATACAAAAATCGCCTATAGGTCCAAGATTGGGGAATTCTTCAATGACTTCCAAAATATTGTTATTCTCCACGGTGTGTTGATCATTTCCATCAATATGGACTAGTTGAGAATCTCCTTCTAATGAACCAACAAAGACGACGTCGTTATCCAGATAAGATAGACAAGAAGGTGCAGATATCTAGTGATTGGTGTAACATTAGATATCTCTGAGTGACTTTGACTTAAATCTACTTACACTTCCAAGTCTTATAAAACATAACGAGTCCACCGTGTTATTCAGTATAACGAGTGTCAGCAAATACAGACACCCTTCGGCGTCACCAAGCAAAATGCGAGAACCATCGTCATTCATTAGCGTATAGCTATACAAAAGGTAAGCTTTATACTCTCTTAATAGACGGAACTTATACCTATTGATCATGGATTTCTGAATTCCAATGGCTTTTGGGGCTTGCTGAGGCTTAAGATAACGGATGAACTTTCCACCTAGCAGTATGACGCCTCCTATAACAGGTGGCATGGCGATCATTAACGTGGCCTCTGATTCAAAATGGTCCATGACAATGTCTCCTGCAATCAGTTCACGATGGCGGAGGTCCAAGGTGAACGTCTGCAGATATCGACGATTCAATGCATCTTCATAAAGGATCATCAATGTTGGCTGTGCTGCATCTTGCAAAAAAGCCATGGATACAACTGTTCTGTCCGCCAGACTAAGAGATAGTACGCGTTGATTAGCATCACAAGCGTGTATTCGCAAGTGGTACGTACACAATGTTTACATAGTCAGGTGGATGTTGTTGCTGCCGCCTTCGTGAGTCTCTTCGAAGGGAACTTCTGCGAGGATATGTCCCATTTTCTCTAGGTTTTGGACCAAATTCTGGTATGACAACTGTTACAATATTGTCATAGAGTGATGTGGCAATATAGCGACACGTAGCATCGAGAACACAGTGTACTTCATCTTTCTTAATACGGTCATCGCCAGGTATGGCGATCTCACCGCTGATCTCTGTCACAATTTGTTGCGTGCTTTCACAATAGGATAGAATACAGTACTTGTGTCGACTGGTGAGAATGAAGAGGGATGCTTTGACACGACCCTGTGACAAACAAGCTGGTCAGGGAAGATCGCCTAACGCATGTTGCTACTGTGGTTCTTACTTGAGATTTATAAAGCTTCAGATCCGCGATCGTGCCATAAATACTGAATTCGATCGTCGGTTTTAGGCCATCTGGTGTTAAAGTGTAGATTTCAATACGTGTTCCTTTACTAAATTTAAAACAGTCAGCATGAAGGTGAGCACTGTGAGGAATTCGCTCACCCCAGGACCAAATTTATCTCGTCAGGTGCGGTAAAACAGCCTTTGACAGCAAACTGTGTTGCCGTTGGTTTCTGAGCAGTTACAACGTACTGGTACTGGGACATGACGCGCAGACGAATCACAGTAGTGGTTCTCCTCTTACCAATAAATATGGTGATCTGCAGTCACATTCGCATTCGTTTGTTTGGAGGGCAAAACCTCTTCCTCAGCGCTGGCACTTGGAGATAAAAAAACACCTTTGCTTAATTGTATTTAATGGCCTTGTTATTTTATTTTCTACGAACAATATGGAAGTGAATTTATGACGACGACTATTTTATGATCCAGGCGGGCATTTATCCAGGAAGAGAGCAGCCTCATGCACTCCCTCTTGAGTACCCTCGATCTTCCAATAGTTTGGTTTCGGCAACGATGTATTATTAAGACTTAGAATTACTGCCTATAAGCATGTTAAATAGCAATATAACCGTCTGTAGTTAGTGTGAGTGCCTAAGGACGCAACAAGTATTTTTAATATGAGAGTGCTTGAGAGTATGGTTGGTGATTTTAATGTGGAATTGTCTAATAGATATCAATGTTTTGATATGGAGAGCCCCTGAATTACTGGAGCAATTGTCGTATCTGACAATTACTGGACGAAGACATACTACGCTGACTAAATGAACGTTAAGGCTCCCATCTAGGCTCCGCTAGCGGACAGGGCCATACCATCAGACGGTTACGGTCAACCATAAAAAAATATACACGGCTGTAGTGCATTAGGAAGTTACAGCCTCGTGCCGTATAACTTATTGTTGTTCTTTGCACTATCTTGCGAACTGCTTCGTTCTATCCTCAATGGTCTGGGTTGTACAAAATTCAGACTTAACCCTCATTGAAAATCTCTAAATGTTCTGGAAGTATTGTTCAGCCGAATGGGGTATCTCATTCATATATCCAAAAAGTCGGATAATGTCCTTAGGAAAGAACGCTAGCCATACACCAGAATATTTACGAAAAGTGGTTGTTTCCAAGCCGGAAAAGTAGCTTGAATTCAATTAACCTCAAGTATTGTTTCTTGGATTGGTATCCTAGTCATAACCATCCAAGTATGATCTCTACAATATATAAGGCTATAACATACATTATCTAGTTGTTTCTCAGGCACTCCCGTACTAAAAATACCGACTACTTTCTGTTTCTCTTGAACTCTCCAATTGACTATAGATACTCTTGCTATCATCCAGCAATCTTGGTGACCGAACACTGAAGGTATTCTCTATAAAATATCGTGACAACCAAAGTATTGGGCAATTGCTCGAGAGGTGTGCTCGAGATAATTCCCGGCCCAGAAAGGCAACCGACGTTTTTGCTGTGTACATATTTGAATCACAAAACGTTCTTCCATAAGACCGTTCGATATGTCTGGCACTTCGTTGTCTCGGTATATCAACAAAATAGGATACCACAATATGAACAACTGCCGCATTCTTCTGATAAGAAAACCAATGGTCTTTTGTTACTAAACGTTACAGCAGACTATGTCTCTTTGAATTAACTCGGATTACTGTTCCGTAATATAAGCAGTTGTGTGATGGTAGGGTTGCAGATTTTATTGTCGTGGCTCTTATATTCGTGTATGAAATAGGGTTCATTTTCTCGGTTATTCTTAAATCGAATCCCAGGAAGGACGTGGTATCTCTAGTTGCTCCAAGATTGTGTTGATTTTGATAAAGAAAGCCGTAAAAAAAAACATCAAATACTTTATCTGTTTGCTCCACTCAGTTGCAAATTCCAACGTTCCACTCCACATTGCGTATACATAACATTCTCGCCTTTCGTGCACAGACATGATTATAATAAATTGCATACAAGCCACTACGGTAGTAAAGAAACGATGGTGCGTTTGCGCTCAGGATATAAAACGCGTGTCCTAATGATTTTTTATTAGTCCCTTTGTTTCTTTATCCTTCCAAGATGACTAAATTAGGCTTACTGGCGATTGTGGTGGCGATGTCCGCTACCACCTTGGCTCAGAGTAAGTAAGACTTCATGAGGAATAGTACATTGTGCCTGACTCCCATTTTTTATTAAAGCACAATGCTCCACTGACATCAAGGTCATGGGACAGGGGGACCTAGACACTTTAAAGAACTGCAAGATGTTTAAAGGAAATATTATGATCGATAATGTACATGTATCACAGCTGGAACTACGAGGCGTGGAAGAAATCAGCGGTGATCTTTCTATCCAGGACAGCACTGATCTCAAAACGTTCAGTGCACCACAGCTCAAAGCAATGGGAGGTGAACTCAAGGTCACCAACCAGACACTTCTCGAAAAAATTGATTTGCCAGCTCTTACGGAAGCCAAAGGTCTGACGCTTACCATATTACCTGCTCTTGAAAGGATTCAATTTCCTGCAGGTCTTTCCAAAATTGATGATCTGCGTATCGAGGATACTAGAGCACCTGGTGTCGAAGGTTTCCACCCAGACTCAATGAACTCCTTTACGCTGACCAACAACAATTACATGAAACATTTTGATTTCTCATCCGTTAAGGATGTCAAAGGAAGTTTGTATATCATCGCAAATGGACATTCGTTGGAGTTCCAGGTAATCCGTACAGGTGAACAAAAAGTCTAAATCCGTTTGGCTGACATTTTTGTTCGGATTGAATTGAAAGGCAACCAATCTGGGTTCACTACAGAATGCGACATTCCGCAACCTCGCCCAACTCAGTGTTCCGGCGTTGACTCGTGTCGGAACGGACGTATCTTTCCACCAAAATGAGTTTTCCAATCTGAATTTGGATAGCCTTGAGCTAATTGGAGGCACATTGACCATTGCAAATAATGAAAAGTTGACCGACACTTCGTTCAAGAATTTGGCAAAGATTGGTGGTGCTTTATCCGTCGGCAACAATACACAATTGCGATCCATCGATGGCTTCCCCAACCTAGGTGAAGTGGATGGTACCATTGATCTGGCGGGTAGCTTCGAAAAGTACAGCCTGCCCGCGTTACAAGATGTTCGTGGCGGTATGCGTCTTCAAACGACTAGCTCCCAATTCCCATGCTCTGACATCGAGAAAAAGATGAAAGGCGACAACATTGTCAAAGGAACAGTTTGGAGCTGTTCTTCCAGTATGCAAGAAGGAGAGATGGCGCCTACAATTGGCCAAAATGTCGGATTGCCAGATAAAGTTGGTGGAGCCCGCAATAACCAAGCACAGGCCAATAACAGTAACATGTCAGATGCTGGTCCGGCTCCTGGCTCCTGGTTGGCGTTGGTAGTAGGTTTGACATTTATCTCTCTTGGCCTTTAACTGCCTTCATGTTATTGTTGAATGTATCCGTGGAGATACAAATCATTGAATAAACTCACTCTTTGTATATACTGCTTTTCGGATGAAGTTTGTGCAGCTCAACAAATTTTGCGTTCATGAAAAAACAACTCTGTGCTGGGGAAGATCGCTAGTTAAACAATAAAACTTTCATAGCTTGGTCCATCGGTCAGAAAATAGGATAATACTAGCTGTCATCTTATTCCGATGGGCATACCTGTTGGGATGTGGACTAATACTGCGCCTTGGGCCAGTGGGCTGTGGTGTACTGCTTGACCAGCATAACATTGACTAGTATTATGTACGAGGTAAGAGCGTACTATCGGTGGATGTTCGCGGGGCGCTAATGCATGCGATAAGAACATCACTGTATGACAGTCATGTAGATAGATGCACCGTTACTTGATACCTTTTCAAAGTCTTCGGCGCTACTACCCTCCCGAAACGCATTACACAAATTTGCGATTAAAATTCATGTTTATGATATCCACATGTACATCTCTTGGATGCCGACTTCCCGTTTTCTTTCCTCCTTAACGGCTATGCCCTCAGTGGCGTTCCTGGATCTCTGAAACATAGCATTGACGGCATGAATTTTTCATAACTAGGAGTTACAACGAACTGAACTTAATCAATCGTATGCCCGGCTTGGTCTAGGACCTTTGTTAGCAATGCAGAGGTAATCGCTTAGGTGTAGATAGTAGTAAGCCCAGCAACCCTAGTTTTGTCATATTATATTTGAGCAGGTCCTTAGTGGACTCGAATCTTACAAAAATTGTTCATACTTAATACATCCAGTATACTTGAATGTCATGCTACGCGAAGCGTATTTCTCCTCATTAGCGATAAGGATTCCACTCTGCAGTACCGAGGCGGCTAACTTTTGTCGTTGTTATTTCAATTTGCAGAGGGTTTGACGCAGTGTCGCATATGTTGATCTGTTATTGAACATGAGTGATACCGAGTGTGACAATGCTTATTAAGTGGCGGATAGAAGTTACACGTACAACTGGGGCAGTTCGAGACAGAACACTTGTGGTATAAATATTAGATAAAAAGAAACAAGATATTATAAAACACTATGGGGAAAGTGTAATACAACAATATCGACTATTCACCGTCTTTTGTTCCCTTTAGGTAAATGGTCGGAAACACTGTACCACAGTACTGCCAAATATTTTCTGAAAGTAGTACGCCGTTACCGACTATTATTTACCTGAAAGTGACAATAGACGGTGAATAGTCGGTATTGTTGTATCACGCTTTCTCCATAGTGGGTATTTATTCAGTCGAAATACACACTGGGGGATGTATTACAATAAAATATAGCCGAAGAAGGAACAGTTTTCCCGTGAGATATTCATCACACCCGACTATCTGGTACATCTTTTGTGGAGCCTTGTGATTTTGCCGATTTTCCCATAAAAGGTAAGGTAATAAGAGTACCTGCTATGCCTGAAGATACTGTCAGTAGCGCCGAAGACGAGACGGAAGATCCAGTATTCTCTCTTCGGTTTGTACTTTATTGGTCTATAACTTCAAAACAATTTTTTCTCTTTGTGGCTTGATGCCTTTCTAACTTAGGATCTAGTTCTAGTTATAATTCCTGCACCCTGATATGTGAGTAGTCGAAACGTCTATAAATCTAAGGGATGATAGACCATTCAAAAAATTTTTAAGTCACCTTCGTCAACCGCGTGGATATTACCGCAGAATTTTGGAGGTAGTCTTGATTGGCTTTTATGGGGAAGTCTGCGGAATCGGAACGCCCCCTCTTATTTCAGGCAAAAGTGTCCTATGTTTGACACGCCTTGTGAGATAACATGGGCCAACGTCTGGCACACAACATGGAAGAAATACAACAGGCAAATAATAGTATTTTATTAGCTTATAAAAACTACCTCGTATCGCGAAGTTCGCTCGAAGCTAAGGCAAACTTATATGGAAATCCCTGCACGTAAAATCAGCGTGAAATTTCATCGTGGACTATAATTTGTTGTATATTCCCCCTTTAAAATGGTGTATTCACATCAGCATTGTATACTTTTTCTTTTAAAATATATAAACTAAGATCAAGGATAATGTTTAGCCAAGAAGAGAAATGATGCACGGATACATAGTGTATATACATGTGTCATAAGGACGGATTTCTTTTTATAGCTTGAAACGTTGGCTACACACTCCCTTTCTCTCCTTATCCGCTTTGCACACCAGTTCAATTCATTGTTCTCCTCGATGAAGCGTTTATCCAACAATTACGTTGAAAACGATGTAATGAATGCTTCTGAACTGTCAAGACATGACATGAGTACACAAGGGGATGCTCACAGAAATCAGCCTACCAACGCGCCCAATAGCTCTCCATCCCGGTACGGCGCAGTAACTTCGCCGTCTCCGCAAGAATATGAAAATTCAAGAGCAGAATATCCTAATTGCTACACTGCTGGATCGTCAGATAAACCGCAAATGTCAAGTTCGAGTTCGACAGCAAGCGCATACACGGATGATTGTCCGAACGTTGACATGGCCCACTCAGCACCCGTTACACCAACGCCATTACCAAAACTACAGATATTTGTCATAGGTTTACTGTTATTTAGTGAGCCGCTCACATCAACCATTCTGCTCCCATTTATTTATTATATGGTATAATATATGAGGTATCGCATAGTGTGCAAACTGATTTGTTCCTGTAGCTCAAAGATTTTAAGTTATCGGAGGACGAAAGAGAAATTGGCTCCTATGCAGGCTGGATTAGTAAGTTTAATGAATAAAAGGATTCGAGATAACGATGATTATTACGAAACAGCATCTGTCTTTTTTCTGGCCCAATTTTTTACAGCAGTGCCCTGGGGAAAGTTCTCAGATCGCTATGGAAGACGACCAGCTTTGCTGATAGGACTGGTAGGCACGTTGCGTTCTACGCCTGCAATAACACATGACAGATTGGAAGTTCAATAGCTACATGTCTGTTTGGCCTGAGCAAAAGTCTTTGGTGGGCAATTTCTATGCGTGCTCTATGCGGCATCGTTAATGGTAAACTTGCGCCAAAAACAAAAAAGTAATAACTCTCTATCAAGGAAACGCTGGTGTTGCTCGCTGTATGCTGAGTGAGATCACAGATCGCACAAATAGGGCCAAAGGCTTCTCCGTCTATGGTTTCTGCTGGGGACTGGGAATGATTGGTACGCCTCACATATGACTGTAGCCATGACTCATCGTTTTTATGTTTCTTATTTCTTTGTTTATTTTTATTGAAAGCTGGTCAGTGGCATAAAACACGTGTCGAGTATTGTCATACTAATCTCCTATTCTTATACAGGACCTGCAATAGGTATTTTACTGTAGCAACTAACACGGAGATAACACTCTTCAAACAGGTGGTTACCTTAACAAGCCAGTGGAAAGATACCCTGATATATTTGGTGGTAGTCAATTTTTGCAAACATATCCTTATTTCCTTCCGTGCTTTGTATCATCACTGGGTTCAACCGTCGGGTTCATTGTCGGGTACTTCTATTTGAAGGAATCCAACCCCCAAATACTAGCAGATCAGCATCACTACAGCTCCCGAGATGCAAGTGATCCTGACACTGAGTGCCGCACACTATTATCTCCTCAGTACGATGAAGAAAGCATAACAAGTCAAAAGAAACAAGAAGGACTCAGTAGAGTTACGATGACATCGCTGAACGTCATTCTGGCCTACTCGTACGGGGACAAATTCCTTTTGTGTTGTAGAACGCTAATTTGTTTGTAGACTATTTTCTTTCTGCGCCATGCTTTGCGACGAAATTATACCGTTGTATTTTTCGGCTCCCACTTATGCTGGTGGTCTTGGTATCAGTTCCCCAGAACTTGCAAAAGCATTATCCATCTTGGGTATCCAGCAGCTGTGCACACTATTTCTGATATTCCCCCGTCTCAACAAAAGGATATCCACCTTGGCCATGGTAAAGTTCGCTTGCTGTACATTTATCCCAGTTTTCGTTTTACTTCCAGAATTGTTTGCATATAAGGAATGGTTGATTGTGCATATAGCGAATAGCACGACACGTCAGTGGGTGTTTCGCGCTGCCTATATGTGCCTTTTCCTTGTGCGAAATTTTGGGAATGCGCTTTGCTATACTAGTTTCTCAATCATGGTAAGCTCGTGACCACCTAACGCCATTTCGCTATGCTGACAAAAATGGTTTAGGTAAACAATTCCGCAACGCCAGACGCATTGGGTACTGTCAATGGGTAAATATCGTAACCAATACAGAAAATAATAGCTGACCTTTTTTCTTTCTAGTATATGTCAGTCCTGTGCTTCACTTGTGCGTTCATTAGGTAAAGCTATTGCAAAATGTTTGTCTTTAACTCACGGGTATTTGATAAAGCACCTTCTGTTGGTGGTATCCTTTGGTCATTTTCACTCCGGAAGGGGAACAGTTTTCCTTTCGACCAACACTTGGTATTCTACCTAATAGCAACATTAACAACTATTGGCCTTTTCCAAAGCTTTACTATTCATAGAAGTGTTTCCCTGGGGGGCCAGAAAGAACAATAGCCATCAGAGCTTACTAATGCAATAAAGAACGTTTAGCAGCGCTCAATATGCCCTACTTCTTTTTCGCCAGAGCTTCTATCCGCACTGACAACAGAATATTTGATGGCAGTGCTTATGCATTAATGTAACAAAGTTGCCCAAACTGACTTATAGCATTTGACGTGTCTAGCCCATCTGTCAGGAGAATGTCCCCCAAATAGAATGAAGCTTGTTATGTAATATCACGTAATATCCATATTGAAAAACAAAAAGGAGTTCAAAGTAAACTACCAGCCTCATTCTCTACTTTTATGTTTTACATATGATGATGATTTTGACTGATTTAATCCGATACTTGATCTATGCTCCACTTTATGCTGACAGACTGCATCTATGTCTGTCACTGCATTCGTTAGTGAACTGTCTAGTTCCCGCTGTTGGCTCATTGATGGAGACCATGGTAACAGGTGATAAACATTTATTAGCAGTATAATATCCAACCATTACCCAAAGGAATGGTCCTTTGCCCAGGACCAGCAGCGCTTTGCCAATGACGCAATAGGTGGCTTGACCGAGCGGGGGAAACATTTTGGCTCTGCTGGTTTTGAAAAAAAAAAACGAAGCCAACAGTTTTGTTCATCAAGGAGAAAAGATCTTTTCCTGCAAGCAAATACGCAAAGGTATGTTCTTTTTTGTAAGCCGTAGCTTTGGTTTGGATCTGTAAGGATCTGTTTGCTTTCATGAACGCGTTGCTTATAAATTAAACGGACATTTATGCTCTATTCTCATTGTATTCTTAGCAACAACTTTTTTGTCGCATTTCGAACATAATCATTCGTGAACAAGCAAACGTACTATCGTTTCGTCATTCAGTAATCTAGCAACATGTCTGGAGAATCTCAAGCTTCAGCATCCAATCGTTTTACAGGAATGAACAAGAAATACCCTAGCTCGCCAAAGAGCCCTATCGTGAATACAAACACAACAGGTGAGTAGTCTTGTAAAAGACTGGAGTCCGCTCGTTATAACGCGATTAGCGGGATACTTGAAAAAGGCTGGAAGGGTAAAAGAGGAGTAGTGAAAAGAGGATAGGGTGGGAAGTGAGAGAGTGCCAAAGAGTCATTGTGAATAAAGTGCAACCTGTCCATTGATTATAGGGCGAATATGTTCATAGTCAAACGTTGATGTTTTTCTCTCTCCCCCTTTCTTTGCTTTAAAAATAGGCAACCGCAACGGTGGTCATGCGCGATCACGACTATTGACAACTAAGGTCTCGGCGCCGCGACCTGTCAACTTACCAAGCTTAAGAAGAGAGAATGCATGGTCAGAAACGCCAGCTACAACGAACCATCCTCCAGCAAATACTGGTTGGGGTTCACCTTCAGGATCACCTTTTACTTCACCACAAACCAAACAGACCGAGATCAAATCTACTTCTCTACATTCCTCACCAGAACAACCCGTTGCATCACCTATCCTAAACAAAGATCAAAATACCAGCACATCCCCTGTTCCATCTAAAGCATCTCAAAATCACGACTCTTCTTTACCTCCCACTTCACCACAAGCATCACGTGCATGGGTCTTACCATCGAGCCAATCGAACGTTCCTACTGCGGATTCGGCCGATTTTCCCACAACGGCAGAAGCAGCAGCAGCGTGTAAAGGTTGGATTCGTAGATCTTGCATTTCATATTTACATGTGTATTATCCAATTTAGACGAGCCAGTGAACCATAAGCCGGATGCAGATCAAGAGTCCGAACCAAGGCATGCTACATGGGATGAAGTAAGATTTATCAGTCAACCGCCTATCGAAAGTACTGATTTTTTGCGGTTGTAAGATGGTTAGCGAAGATTTGGAATTTTCTGTTTCAGTGGTTAAATTTGCGGATGGAACAGAGGTCAAAGTGGATACGGGAGATGATGTCGATGAAGTACAGGAAAAGAGGGATAATGAGGGTATGGATGGTTCAGAGTTTGTCTCGCCTGCAGACAGATTTACAGAGGATTACGACCGCAGTTACCCACCACAGTTAAAGCCAGTACGAGGCGAGCAGCAACGACCATCCTCCGACGATCATAATCGCTATGGGGAGCGTGGCTCGGGGACTTATTACAAGCCACATCGGTATGATAAATGGCGACCCACTGCAGAGGATGGAAGGGAGAGTGGAACGCCACCGCGTTATGGGCAATCTTACGATCGACGCGCAAGTGTGGAGCGAAATGATACTCGTGGAAGCCATGGTGCAGAATTCTCTTCCGAGCGGCGACCATCAAACACAGGCTCTGAACGTAACTTCTGGGGAAAACCATTTGGAGGAGATCATCCACGAAGGGATACTCCGGCCACTGCAGAGGGAGAGCGTGGATGGGGCCGTGGCCGTGGGCGGTACGAGCCTCGTGGCAGTCAGGAAATGAAGGGGGGATTTCATCCTACACTACTTCAACGCCCTCGCCGCATGTCTGAACAATCCCGTGAGGATAATCAAGACACAGCGACTGATCGATCCACGGAAGATGCAGGCTCGCTGCGATCAACCCGTGAAACAAGAGAGGAGCGTCCCCCAGAAGTTACAGCTGCACAACGTGAAGTGATGCTTAGTGCCGCAGAGAGAGCAAAGAAAAGACGGGACGAAGAAGAAGCTGCTTATGAGGCAGCACGGGAGCGTGCTCGACAGAAATCGCTTGCGATAGCTGAAAAGTTGAAGGAAAATGCTGCTAAGGAGAAAGAGGAAGAAAGCGAGAAAAAGCCATCTGACGCAGACATTACGGCTGATACAAAAGAGACGGAAGCAGTATCTACTGAAACCAGCACATCTGAGGTAACACCATCCTTTACAGATTCTGTAAATAAGCAAAAGAAGAACACCTCACAGTTTGGTACACGTTCGACTGTACCTGAATGGAATTCTTACGCAGCCGTGCTTTCAAAGCCCTCAAGCAATGAAGAGGAGGATTCAAATAAAGAGCAAGCCGAAATGGAAGAAATCAAACCAGACGAAGCACAAACTGAGCTGAAAAATCAGGAAGCAAATGAGAAAGTACTTGATGCGAAGAGCAATAAGGTAGATGAAGAAAAGGTGGATAAAACGGAAGAAAGTGACGAGAAAAAGGCGAGTGTCGAACGTACGGAACAAGAGACGCTCGAAAAAGAAGCAGAGAAGACTGCAACGCCTGCAAAACGATCTGTTCCCATGACGAAAGATGACGAAAATTGGGAACAATACGTTAGCCAGTTGAAAGATGTAAAGAATGAACCCGTTGTTATGCATACAACAGCAAATGCATGGAATTCTTATGCCACACGTTTGCAACAAATGTCAACAGAGCGACGTCAAACGCGACTAAGAGCTGCTGGCCAAGGAGATGTAGTTGTTGAGGTGCATGACTATCAAAGCGAAACGAAGTTACAAGCTACGCGTGAACCTGGTCATACCAGGGGTAGGGCAGCAGCTCGTACAAACCGTGAGGATCATCCGGGACGAGGGGCCCGCAGCGCTGGACGCGATAATGCAGATAGACCACATGCTGGAGCTCGTGAAGGTGAAACTCGACCTAGTCGAGGAGGGACCAGTCGTGCTGAGACAGCTTTATCATGGCGACGTCGACCTGCAAAGGAGAGTCTTCCTCCGGTAGAAAAAACTGGAGAAACCGTACAAGATGCGAAAAGTGACCTGTCAGAGCAAGCGCTTACAGAGCAGAGCTCAGATGAGGAACCGGTATTTGCACCCGCCGAGAAAGAGACCGAGAAGTTCAAAGCACCGAAGAAGATCACTGAACCTCAGTATCAAAACACAGAGATACCAGCAGTCATTGTTCGTAAGGAAGAGCAACCTGCAGAAACTCCAGAAGAACCGATTGTAGCACCTGTTAAGATCGTCACGCCGCCTTCAGAGACCTCGCAGCGTATCGCCAAGCCTAAAAAGAAGAAGAAGAAGAAGAACTTGTTAGAGGCTTCTGCATCTTCGATCTTCCCAGAGGCGGTTGAAAGGCTGGCTGCGAGAAAACCAGCGTACATGAGTTTCATGATAGAAAGTGAAGAATCGGATGTGGAGATCACGGTAAGTTTATCATCCAGGTCAGGATGAGAGTATGCTCATATGGTCGATAGATGGTAAACAAGCCAGCGACGATCAACGACGAAGATATATCGAGAGCGATTGCGATTCCCAAAGTGGCGAAAGATCTCAAAAACCCCACGCTAACACAGCCAATTCCCAACGAGGTTTTTATGAACATTGCATCGTCCCATCCCAACAGCGGCCACCCTTCAAGGATTGGTTATCAAAAGATGGATCCTGCTCATGTCATGCCTGATCCCCGTGCAGTTTCTACCAACCAGAGCTTCCCGTTGGTGGTGTACCAGTTTCCTGTATGTGATGGTTCTGGTTTACCTAATCCTGCAGCGTATGGCGTGGCACCAGAGCAACGAGGTAAGCTATTCTAACCGTAGCAACGATTTACTGCATCCAACAGCTAAGTTATGATTAGGTGGATTTGTTCCTGCAAAAAGTCAGCAACATCCTACGGGTGTCTACATTGTGCCCCCACATCAATTTACCCCAGGAAATCAATACATGGTCGCTTTTCCACAGGCAGGACCAGGCAACATGCGGCCACCCCCAATGTACGCGCCCAACGTCCACTGGCAGCAGCCACACATGACAAATTTTGTCATGTGTCCACATCCTGAACACCGACCAAGGCGACCTTCTGCCAATCCACGATCACCCCACACAAACAAGGCTGATGGCCAAAAGTTGCATGGTGACGCGAACCTGTCATCGCCTTCCAGCGAGTCTGAACCTACCGTCCACTCGACTGATGCCCTTCCATGGGGGCAACCCGTCAACTACAATAACAGCCGAGGTTCTGGTAGCCACCGTGGTCGGGGAGGCTCACGAGGACGAGGCCAGCGAAACCCCAGAGGTGGTCGTGGAAGACATGACGAACACGGTCAAAAGGAGGCTGTCGACAACTGGCAATAAGGAAGGGGGGTGAATCGAATGTTTTCTTTGTGAATGTCCTAGTAATTTCTTTTAAGTTTTATGAACCGAATGTAATTTGTTTTTACTGTCTTTATGCTTGTTTGAAAATAGCGCAAGCTCTGTAGCAAATTGTTGTTAAAAAAAAAGGTCTTTTTTTTTGTTTGGCTTTCAGAAAGCACATAGGGGATGCTAAGCGTCCGCGTATGCGATGGTAGAATTTCGTTTTTGTTATTGTTTCAAAAAAGATATTGGGAAAAAAAAAAGATCACACTCTTTTATGGTGCTGCAAAATAGCGGATGGATCTGTCCAGGCCAGCTGCCAGCAAATTCTCTGCAAGAGGAGCCCATTTCAATCCGGTGACTTCTGCAGCGTTGTCAGTAAATGATGCAAGCTGTGATCCATCCTTGGCCTTGAGAACTCTGACATCCGTACCACCAACAGCAAGGTACTGAGCATAGTAATCGAACGCCAGAGAGTGCACCTTGTAACCTTCATCTAAAGTAAATGTCTTTGTGTTGCTCAACTTGCGAAGATCCCAGATCTTGACGAGGTTGTCTTGGGAAGCAGTGGCAAGGATATAACTAATAAATTGTGTATGTGTTATAACAAGGTATTCTGAAAGACATAAACACGTACCCATTTTCAGAGAAAGCAAGTGCACTGATCTTTCCAGTGTGATCACCAAAGCTGGCAGCAACGGTTTGAGACTTGACATCCCAGATACGGACAACAGAGTCACCAGTACCAGCACCAAGAATCATACCGTCAGGATGGAAATCGATCGCAGTATAACCTATTCTCTTTAATTAATAACTCGATCTTCTTGCTGAATGCGAAGCACCCACCAGCCGAGGTTTCAGTATCTGCAACATCAACGATTGATTTGGCGGATTCGAAGTCGTACAAAGACCACTTGCTGTCCATGCCAGAACTAACGAAGTAATCCTTGCTTGGATGGACAGAAAGACCAGTTACTTCACCCTTGTGTGCGGTAATGTTGTGACCAACATGGTAACCTACATCCACTGTCAGTAAAGAAATAGTATGCTGATGGACTTTTACCTTTCTCGCCAGACACCCATACACGAACGTGCTTGTCAGCACTTGCGCTAATGGCTACATCGTTATCAACCTCTTGTCCTCTAAACTTGACTGCTGTAATCTTCTTTGTATGACCAGTAAGGTTGGCCACGACCTTTTCTTCCTCCTTGTTGTAGATCTGCACGTGTTTATCGTTTCCACCTGTCAAAATGAGTTTTCCGGAATGATCAACATCCACTGCAGTAATTCCGGGAGAACGAGACGTGTGCAGCGATGGGATCACGGTCTTCTGCGTAAAGGTAGCAATGGTATCCGCAGATGTGTGCTCAGTTGGTGGCTTTCTCTTTCGGCGGGTCTTCATGAGACTGGATGTACAGGCGTTAGTTGGATCAATGTGAATAAAATAAACCTACGCTTCGCTCGTTTCCGTAATTCGTTCAATTACTTTCTCTGGTAGCGCTGATTGATCCACCTCCATCGCGTCTTCCACCTTTGCAGGTTCTGCAGCAGCTGCAGCAGGAGTGCCAAGGTGTGCTTGAACATTAGCCAACGCTCTACAATGGACTTAGATCAAAGCTATCGACGCAGCGTGTTTTTTATACTTACTCTCGCGCGGCATCACGTTCCTTCTTAATACGCGCAATCACCCTGGTAGCGGCATCATTCTGATAGAGTGCATGAGAAAGCTCTTGTCGCACCTGTTGATACTGTTGTTTTAAGGTAAAGGACTCAAGCATCACACTGTCCCATTCATTCTGCAATGCTGATAAAAGTGATGGCACAGACGCCAACTTTGGTGGACGGGGCTTCACAGCCTGTGGATCTAAATCGACGTCGCTAAAATTAGGGCATATGATTCTGACGTGTCAAGCACCCGTTATTACGTACGTGCTTTCACTTCAATCAAGTCTTCAACCGTCATCTCTTCGCTGGTGACAGGATCTTTGCCATGATCGGCAAGATATTTCTCAATCAGCCTTCTTTCAAACAAGGCTCCAGACTTGACAGATACCACGGGTTGCTCAGGTGCCTCTCCAGAGACTAACAACATGTAAGTAACAAACCCATATCGAGTGAAAAATGGCAATAACTTACTTGCGCAAAACATCGTGTTCTTCTACGAGGAAAGGCAGACCCAACGCCTCTTTTTTTTTTTCCTCGAAAGACCTTCTTATTGAATCTCCGCAATCCAATATAGGTTACGTCAGCATTCGCATGGTGTACCTGTGGGATTTGCTACGCGATCTAACCGTTGCTCGAAGCCTTCTTAATCCTCGATCGTGGAATTGATATCAATGCTGATGCCAAAAAGAATCTTTCCTTCTTTACTCAGTCGGCAAACATCACTAATCCCTAGTGAATCGACATCCCCATATTCGCCGGGAACTTCTAGCATTCTGGATCTTTGGACTGGCCAAGCGCAAACTAATCATTCACAGCTTCTTGCTCATGAATGGTTCAACTTCAATATATTCTTGTCAGCATTCTTGGAAAATGACGATCGAGATTCGCGTCTTGTATGCAATTTCTTCGATGCATGTCATCTTTAAGATTCGCCATTTCTGTTGGTGCCAAAACTTCTTTCATAAACGGACTCCACTAAGAATTCATTTGCCTGCACTGAGTCTACATTCACTTTCGGATTAGATAGATAATTTCCTTTTAGTCAGGAGCAATGTGAAAACGATGGTTTCAAGGCCTTTTTAAGCCGACATTGATGCAGACGTTTGATCTGACGAAGACGTGCTATGCGAGAGATTTTTCAGATCATGCCCTAGACACGCTGCCAACCCGCTCACCGCGTAATTAAGCCCAAATCGAATATGAGCGTGCATATCCCTAGCCCTGTCGTATCGGGTTTGACAACTCGATGAATATTGCCTTCTCTGATTGGACATAGCTTGAGGACCACAGCGTACAATCACTACTCAGTCCTTCTGTCCTTTCTCTGATGTCAGGCATACCGGGACTTTGATATGTTCACCTCCCCTCCCTTCCTGCTCCTTTTCTGGTCCTTCTACTGTCCCTCTATCCAGCCTGCCTTTTCCTTTTAGCCTCTGTCTTTTCCCCTCATGTAATAAGGCTGTTTTTTTTTTCTGCTTTTGCTTTTTGGAAGCGATTAGAGTGTCAAACCGCGGACCCAAATAGTGCACACGGTACTAATTGTTCTGGTTTCAAAAGTCTCGGCCCAAAGTGAGCAATTAATGCATGTAGCGGCAAGTTACGCAAAAGCTGTGAAAGTCCACTTAGATAAGAAAAAAAACGCGAAAACGGTTCAATATCAAATACAAGCAGTATTATGAAGAATATATTTAAAAAGGAAGTATGCATGTCTTGTCTGAGTTGGAGTATACAGTTCTCAAACTTTTAATAATAGCAAATATAAGGATCATCATCCTCAATGCAGGATCCTGTACAAAATCACCACGCCTAAACAAGATCATTGTGATGGTGAACAATACAAGATATCATTGAAAGATATTCATGCGTATAAACAGTCGTTGACACAATGCTATGTTTTAATCAGTGGATGATCGAAGGTGTGGATGTGGCCGAAAAACTGACGCGCGCTCTCGAGCATAAGCATAGAGTTATAAGACTTCCGTCAAATTTCTGTTTTGCTGATGGAAGTACTCGATGGTATAAAGCCACAATTTCGAACTATATTATGCCATTAGTCCTATTGCGAATCCTATGTATTATTTCTTCATTACTGAAACATTGCATGTTTAATCAAGGCTTGAAAGTCAGACCTGGTCACTCTATTTGCGAAATCGTAGAGACGTTCTGTTGCTGGGGTATATATAGAAGCGTTATCCACCACGGTAGAATATCATGTTTGTCCAGCACGTCCATTACATCAGTTCCGCTCGTATGCCAATCCTATTATTTGACTATTTCGGCTTCTTTTCCGTTAAGCTTTCTCTTTTAGGACACAGGCGCAGCTGAGATTTTCTCGAAGATACGCCTATTACTCCAGCCTCAGATATGGCACCTGATACAGTAATTGCAGTTCCCTTTCCAGTAGGTACAATATCTTTCGCTGATGTTTTCAAAGAATGGCCAGAGTGTCTCTGAGTGTGCAAGTTGAAATCAAGCTTCATTGGTAAAAACGCAACTATTAGTGTACTCAGGTCTTGCATCTTTTCTCACTATGCGATTTTATCATTCTACAAGCTATCAACTGATCAGAATTTCTTACTGGCAGCAAGGAAAATAGTCGAGCTCTTCAGAATGCAAAAGCTATGCAAATTTTATGTGCCTGTATATCACACGTTGTCTTTTCAAACGGTTTTCTCTGGATCTAATAAGGATTCATCTATCTAAATAGGTTTTTATTATCTGATGGGAGCAATCATTTTGATCAATCGCCTTTTTTTTTTCCTTTTTTTAGACATCAGGGTTACTCAGATAGTACGCATTTATCTGCCATCTTTCAAATTGAGAGATTGCATACTAAACTCCCGAATATCCGCCGAAACTTTTTGAAAGGTTATACGACATGTATTGATCAAATGTCTATGCAACGCTGATTCTGAGATAGTTTAGCCCAACAGAAAGTAGCTGTAGGAATAACCGAAAGACCTACTCTTAGCATACCAAAAGGGGTTTGTATCATGTGCTAGAGGCTCAGGTCGCGGACAAGCATGTTATCATCCAGAATCGATTCAGCAAGGCTTCTAATCGTAACAAGATAATCATTTTATTTATACTACAGCAACGCCGTCAGACCACATAAATGACGTACATGACTGATGCATTCTTCATCTGTTTAACCATCTTCATTGACGTTGCCCTCGTCATCAACCCAATTCTCCTTCCCATCAATCCTCATTCCTTTGGATCGTTGCTACACTACCAATGCAGTTCATTGCTGCCACCGAAACCTTACCATCACATTCTACTACAAAGCCACCAAAGTTGGGCAAGAACGGATCTCGATTTCCACGTGCGGCACATTGTTCTACAACCGGATCATTAAATGACCGAATTGGAAAAGATGATGATAAAAAGTTACACGTTTGATGATTCCTGGGTAACCATTCGGTTTCATCACTTTTTAAATGGCATATACAAAATTAGAAAATCAGCAGGGTCTCGTGTACATTTGGTTTCGTCCTTGGCTAAACCTTTTGGCTCCGTGGTACGGCAGAAAAAACACCCGAATCAGACAAAACGTTTTTCTTTCCAATGGACTGTGTCACCAATGATCTCTCCGCTAGTATTGTTTGTTTCGGACAAACCGGAGGTAAAGCATCGGAGGTCAAGCATCGGAGGATCAACGCTGCAAGGATGAAGATCAAGACCCTCGAAAATAAGAAAAACAAAAACAAATAGACACCATGTATATGTAGATTACTTCATAAAAGCGTGATCTTTTAATATTTAGTTTCTCTTGTTAGATTTTATACAAAATAGGCGAGGAGAAGAGAAAAAAAAAAGGATGGAGAAGGATGGAAATATGCAAGAACTTTTTTAAAGGGAAGAAATCTACTGGACGACCTTAGCTTCGTAGTGCTTTGAGTCAGGCAATTCGAGAATAGCTTGTAGTTGAGCATCGGGAGCTTCTTTGCGTTTCTTATCTTCGTCATCCATGTAAATGGACAGACCAGCGGAGGCCATCAGCACAGCGATGGTGACGGCCTGTGCGTACATACGTGCCTGGACAATCTTCTGCTGTGTTGTCAAGTATCGGTTGGAGAAACTCAGACCCAATGCACCGGCCATGGAAACAGCCCATGAAATACCTAGATAAGGCAACGTTCAGACACCAAGGCACTTGATCCAGGGGGGGCATGATGAAACTTACCAATGACGGACCATCGGTTATCATTGAGATAGTGCAAGACGGAATCGGTTGTTGACATAGGTCCCTGGTATCTAACCTTGTTCTTTTGCATGTTCTCCAACATAATTTCATCAGCGTATCCCAATGTTTTGTTTTCGTAAGCGATCGTTGCCTGATCCTGACCGAAAAGAAAACCGGCCAAACTGCCTGTAGAACAGATAAGTTCCCATCGTTTTTCGCCATGAACTACTACTTACTGGAGGCAGCCATGATGGATTGAACAGGTCTGGACAGGGCTCTGAAATCAGGTGAACGACGATAGGTTAAGACGGTGGCAACGGCACCGATACCCAGACCGATAACAGCGCCCTTTGCGCCACCAATGAAGCCGACTTTCTGGCATTCCTTTTCTTGTTCGGGCGTCAAGTATTTCATGTTTTGTTTGTTGTAAGAAGTTGAGTTTAAGACGGGCCTCCTAACCCCCGCTATTTTGGTGGTTTTTATCCTGTATTTTGTGACTTCGAATTCGTCCCCGACTTACCAGTGCAAATGGCATGATCTTTTTTTCAAACACAGGTGTCCAATGACCGGCTGCTTACTACGCGTCGAGTTTTTTGTTCCGTACACATCCGCCACTTTGTGTTTCTTTCTCGATTACTTATTGATTTGTTTTCCAAATAACAACAGCCAGAATAAACGACCATATAAACCAGCAAAAAAAGGGCGTTTGCTCACATTCCACATTTTTTTCATCCACTCACATATACGTCACCGAGTGAATAATCTTCCGAGAATAACAGGATTGGATCTGTTTCTATGATTTTTCACCCAGCCTTGCCGAACCTCTCTGGACAATCATTCGTACAATAAGCATAGACAATCAACAATGATTTGACCGTTATGTCTCGCAGAAACTATGTTCCCCTGTCAGAAGATGAAGGAAAAGAAGCAGCTTTGCACATGGCAAAACAGAAAACATACATTAGCCGGATCCATCCGTGCGCAGCAGCAGCAAATTTAAAACTTTTTTCCTCTTGCATCGTATCCTGTAATTTAAATCCCGCCACCAAATCAACAAGCAACGCTCCCTTGTCGATGACCCGTTTTTGTTGGTTCAACGTATTCCACGGCAAATTATATTTGTTTCTTATATGAGGCGATCTATTCTCAACATTTCCTCGTAACTGTATGTCGCCACTCTTTCACTGAAGGATATTTTTTGTTTCAAGCCAAAATGGATGACTCAGTGGGCTATTAGTTCACAGTGAGTGCCGGATGCTGTAGTGTTGGTAACTTGAGAGGTATAGGGTGATGTTGTTGCCTTTCACACTGGCTCTGACATTGCGTCTTTCGCCGGCCACTAGCGGTATGAATCAGCTATGGTTTAGCGCGAGTCGCTGCTTGACATACTTCTGGAACTACATAAGCGAAACGGTACATGCACTATCTGAACTAAAAACGTCTCGTTATGCGGACTAGGAAATTAGAGTCAAATATTTTGGATGCAAGGAGCTATTTATTGACCTATTAAGCGATTTTCATCGGTTTATGAAAGGACTGTCTTCTCCAGGAATTTCTATCATTGCAAGCCTTTCTATGATTCTCTATTTGGGGTGCACCAGATAAGCGAATAAAGCTATTGTATGATTACCTTCAGGTACAATATGTTCTGGAATGCTGGAATTGCGGGGAAGAAACCCTCATTCGAGTTCATAAGACGTAAATGCCCTAGTTCGATAAGACGATATACACCGTCATAGGGTAAATCCAGATGGTATGTTGTTCATTCGTTGCCTATCAATTCGAGAGGGTTACTGTTGAGTTGATGTTTCACCGATGATACCTTTGCTCTTTCGCTTTTGAGTACAGTGTCCCCTCTGTAATTTCCAACCTTGCTTATTTTCCTGTTCTTTGCTGATTTGTAAAAAAAACTGAAGAAAATTTTCAACCTCTTGCTAATTTCAATATTCAATCCTGAGAAGCGGTAGGGAAAAAAGCTGCTTATTCTTTAAGAAAGTGAAAGGTGATCAGATTGAAACTGGTTTTCAAGACTGTCTCAGCTCATCTCTATGGATCTCACCATCCAGAACAACAGCATCTCGTTGATGCAAAGAAGCTTCTCTTTGGCAGAAAAAGTTACTACGTATTCTGCTTCAGTTTCTTGATCGTCTAAGATAATTTTATTATGATTATTGCCAATATGATTTTTACTGCAGTATACACCATGGGAAGCCGGCTCATGGTTGACTATTTTTCCTTAGTAAAAACGGCCAGGTAGGAACTGGCTTCCTATAGTAGATCTACCTATATAACACCATCTTTTACTGAAAATCACTCTTGGCTTCCGTATTACATACTATTTACACGTATCCAGAATAATCATAGCTCACAATGTAACGTCCATGAGTCGCAGCACTTCATGGCACCGGAACGAATTACCGTGTGGTGACCGGGTAATGGCTGCGTATGATAGTTAATAGATGTTGTGTTTTTGTACTACAGCGGGTTATTGCCTACTCCTCGCAAGTTTCTCTCAAATATATTCTTCAGTCGACCATACCAGCGCCCAACATGTTTTAAGACAGTATTCACAGCACCGGTAACGAAAACCTCGTCGCTCAAGACACGTCCACACTCTCCTGGAATTGCTCCATCGACACGGACAGCCTTGTTTTGCATCTTCGAGGTCTCCGCGGATCTGTGGAAGCAGAAGAGTTGCTTTATGACCAATTCGGTACCGTCGTCGCGCGCTCGACGCGACATCATCAGGATGGCGGCCTTGTAGCCGAAAAGAGATGATACGCAGATCCAAATTTACGTTCCTAGGAAAGATAAAAACTAAGAAACCAGAAGCTCTTCTCTACACTGCCCCATGGAAAACCGTTGACTCTCCACCGAGACCTCATCAAAGTCAATTTTTACGATATCCATATGTACTGTCCTGATGATAGCAACACTCAATTTCAGGTCTACCTCTTACGTAAATACCGCACCTTTTGCAGCCAAGACACATCGGTGCCAGCGGTGCGGCGATTTATCCCATAACAGGGACGCGGGCTGTCCTTCTCACCTCAATAACATGGACTTCGGGACCGATCCCGATCTGGATCCCTCGTCACCTGCTGGAAACCAACCCATCAGGAACGAAGTAGCACGACGACTCAACCAGAGAGTTTTTTCTTTCTCTGCGGAGAAGAATACCATATCAGGCATCCGAGCGTAGTCAAGCAGAACTGGAGGAGGAATGCATTGCAATACGCAAGTTAACCCTGATACAGAAGACTGTTCTGAGAAGACCCGCCATAGCAACGAATAGACACTTAGCTCAAGAGTATAAAGATCCGTGAAAGAAAATATTTGGTTTAAATATCTATGAATATAAAAAGCATGACTGAGAAGATCAATACCACATCTGTCGTCGCCGTTCTATCAACTGCTGCATTCAATAAACAGTAATTCAGACACTTTTTGGAATGTATTACATTATTATTATTTTTTTTTTAAGGAAAAGCTATCTTTTCTTCTAGGGTCTCTTTACTATCAAAGAAAGAGAAACCGGGGCTTTGATCCCCAGAACACAATACAAGTGGTATTTAATTAGGAGACATATATTATGCTGTACGTTTCCTTTTTGTGTTCACTTTCTCCATGGATGCCCAAATTGCCTCTTCCTCTTCATCCTCGGCTTGTTCTTCCTCTGTCTTTGGTAACTCGAAGTCTTCATCAGCCACGACACATGTCAGGCGTTGTTTTAGGTAAGCCTTATGTTCAATCTTTCGATACACCGATGTCATTTCATGTACCCGCAAGAATCTATCGATGGAAACACTGACAAGCATGGGTGCCTTGTCGGATGTTGACGATGAAAACGAAGGCTGGGGTGTCACAAGCAAATCTCGTGCTGCACCTTGGAAACCTAAAGTTCATTTTCTTCAGCATGATCCAAGTATTTTAATACTTGGTCCTACCTTTGTAACGGGACACTAATTTGCCTGTTCGAATATCCACAGCACCTATACCGGCAACAGTATCTGTGAATAAAATCTGGTTTTGATCTTTTCCAACGCGAATGTTTGTGATGGGATTCTTTCCGATCTGCAAATCCAATACCGGCCGTCGTGCAGCTTTGGCATCGTACAAACGAATCTTTTGAATAGCTTTAGTAATCCTTCAAACCAGTCTGTAGGAAAGATATACCTGATGATAATGAGTGCCTACTACCAGTTTGTTTGAATCCTCACTCATAAATTGTAAATCACGGACCCATACGGGTTGCTGCAAATCCAAGAAGTCGTTCTTGACCTATTTGAACAGTTTAAATTTCTCGGTTTTCGGGTCCTCGTATCGTGTGTTACATTTTTCGCTTTAAATAAGACACCTTTAGCCTGATTCTTCTTTTTTTGGTATTTGGCAGTTTTTTCGGTAGAATTGTCGGTGTCTGGTGTAGGGTTGGTACTAGAGAGACCATTGGTGTCATAGACACACAGATCGCTGTTATTGCCACCTGTTGCAAAGATGTGTGATTGTGTAGGATGAACGCGCATGACGCTGAGATCGGAATCAAGGGAGGCAAGTGAAGTGATCGCTCCCGATGGGGTTGATGAGAGTGAAATGTAAGAGAATTTGCCGGTCGAAGAACATGTTGCGACGTGTCTAAGTAGCGATCGTTAACTTTTTTTTTTTTTTGCTCTGAGCAGGTTGGTTCAGACATACGTATCGGTTGCAAAGAGTCCAACAAAGCTACCCTGCCCTTCTGCTTCACCAACATTTTCTTCTTTATATTCTCGTACGATGTCGCCTGTCTCTGGTGTCATGTACTGTATTTTTCCACTTTTACGCGCAACGAGCAGCTAAGAATAAAACGTTATAACACGTACGACTTCGCGGTGTAGCTATGGATTTACCTGTTTCTCGCCGTCTAATGTACCCCAGGCCATTTTTTGAATAGCTTCCTTGGGATTCACTTTACCAAAGTTTCCAGTAAGGAATGTAGGTTCTTCTTTTTTTTCTGGTTCTTCTTCTTCATCGCGTTTTACTCGCTTCTTTGGCTTCTCGGACTTTGCAGGAGGAAAAACAACCCCTAATAATATCATTAAAAAAAGGCTTTGATTTAACTAGCTATAAAGCATACATTTGATCAAGCCATTCTCATCGCCAGTGAAATACTTCATTGCTGTTCTTTCAGTAAGTGCTTTAAAGAATTCGAAAAAAAAAATGCAGGTATGCAGCAAATGAAAACCAAGCCACCGATTCAGTAACAAATTTCGGGGACAGTCAGTTTTGGGAAGAACCCTAAGTCACAATACTGTACTGTATTTTGTGGATAAATTTACGTTGCTAAAAGTAGCTTTTTGCGCAGTCTAAAGGCCAAGTTTTGCGCTGACAAAAAAAAAAGCGGGACCGCATTATTCAGTAAAGATGCAAAACATGAATAGATTATGTAGTTACACTTAGCCCTTCGACAACGCAAAAAGTTACTCCAGCATCGCAAACATCCATTAGATGAGTATTTGATCGAGTACAATGACAAAAGCCTTACCGATGCTAGCATCTATAAAAGCGACAGTTAATTAAGATGATTTTAAATTTGATATATAATGTCGTATACGTACCGTAAAAATCTAAATCCCCTCAGGAGGGGAACCGGTATTCGTATCCGTGATGCGATCGGTTGCCATCGTAGATCGAGCAAATTCATCAGGTCTGCCTTGGCCTGACCAGATCGACTGAGCAATCCAATACATGTTTTTAGCTGCATTGACGTCCCTCTGCCATACCATTCGACAGCGTTTGCAAGCTAGAATGGCATGGTGGGAGATACCGTCTGCAGTGGTGATCTTATCGAGCGCTTTTTCTCTGCAATTGTGACAGATCTAGCATTCCTTAATAAGCATCAATGGCGCTAACAAAAAGACTATACACGTGCCTGAGATGTACGGAACTCGTCGAGTTTGATGGCCACAAGCTCCCCTCTCCGCTCGCGCCTTTTCAGTATACTCCACAATTA